>JARHVA010003258.1:135000-270000 GCA_037957365.1 Torreya grandis
TGCATCCAACATGATAAAATCCTTCATAAAACACTACCAAATCACTCACTAGAAGTCATCATTATGCCATCTTAAAGACAATAGTCAAGTGGGGGTTACCAATAGAGAATTACAAAACATTTTGACTAGGATAATGATAATCAATAGAAAGGATTTGGAAAACAAGTTACCTTAATAAATATGTTCCTGAAAAACTACATGGAAGACCACCGCAATTTTTTCTCCATACGAACTTATGTATGTAAACAATCTATTGCCTATAATTGAATTTGAATTATAGATAGTAATAAAAATAATGGATATAGGCATGGATATGGATGAAGCACAGAAATATATAATTCTTCAATTAAATTAACTTGATGAGATGATATTAGAGGCAATGCATCAAACATAACTTCTTCAACATCAGAAGAAAGCATAGCATGGTATTCACATCAATTAAATGAATTCAAGGAGGGAGATCAAGCCTTGTTGTTTTATTCAAAATATGAAGCCTTTCAAAGGCAAACTTCATAATATATGGCTAGGTCCTTATCAAGTAGAAAATATTTTACACAATGGATCATTTCAATTGTTTCCAATTGATTGGAATAAAAATAACACTATTGGTAAATGGACCATGTTGAGGATATATCATCATCCTACTAACAAGGATAAATTATTCAAATAGATTCAATCTAAAAACTAATTTGGATATATGGAAGATCCTTTTTTTTCCATCATAACTAAAGAATGATATTTTGTTTACAAAAATGTGGGGATTGAACACAAACACACACACACACACACACACACACACACACACACACACACACACACACACACACACACACACACACACACACAACACCACCACCACCACCACCACAAATTAATTCAGGGTTTTATTCAATTCAACTAGGATTATTATTTTATTTCTTTATTTCTTGAAAAGTTTCCATCTATTGGTTTTCAAATTTTTAACTCCCTTTATATATATGATGATGAGGGTTTTCAATTCTCTTAATTTATTAATTTCAATTTATAGTTGGGTTTTGAAGGAAATATGCAATAGGATAAAGAGATGTATGGAAAATAGTCCCTTTTACCATACTTTACACTTGCAGAAATTGAAAATAAATACTGCAAAAATTAAATCACATTTGTAGGAGAGTAAATTTTTTAATTTAAAATAAATCATAAATAAATAAAACCCCTATAGATTCATAACAAACTATAAAATTGAGTAGTTATAGACACAAAAAAGCAAAATAACAATTTAAAATAAAATGTTAATTACATAACAAATAAATAAATAAAAATACATTGATCCATGTTCCTTGTAATGTGTGGCCAGCTCAATCCTTGGAAGAGGATTTATTCAAAACACAATCTTTAGAATAGACTACTCAAAATGATGGAGAGAAAATTATATTGATTAATCGATTACATTCAGATGTGGCAGGTTGCATTTATAATCTCATACTTCCAACCAACACCTAATTCAGGAATAAAAATGTAGATATTATATCATATCTCAATCTCCACAAAATATGGAGATAGATATTTATTGGAATTAAAGTATACAAATATATATTTAGATATAATCTATGAATGTAAAGTCTATATATAGAAAGACTCTAAATTGAAAACATTTTTATGATAGTTGGAAATGATCTAGCTCATATTATAATAGACCAAAAATAATTGTAATGCTTTAAAATTCTTTCCAAATGAATCTTTGTAAGTAATATCATAGTTTGTATCAAGTCTATCAAAGTCCATAGCTTGCCTACATAAGTTTGTAGCTCGCCTATATAAGCACATATATTTCATGTAGAAGTATGTAGCTTACCTATGAAATTTTTTATCTTTCCTATAAAATTATGTATTTAAATTATAAAATTCCATAGCTATAGATTAGATGAGTCCATAGTTATAGACTGGGTGAGTCCCTAATTAGTTCATAGTTGTAGACTAGATAAGTCCATAGCTAGTCCATAGTTGTAGATAGGGTGAGTCTATAGCTAGTACATAGCTATTATGTATCTTTAGACTGGGTGAGTCCATAGATAGTCTATATCTAGTTTATATCTTTAGACTAAGTGAGCCTAAATCTAATCCATATCTTGGCCAAAATGCTAGATCTTCTTTATGTGATATTGTATAAGAATCTAAAACTATTACAACATTTTTATTGAAATGCTTACTATTGTCACTCAATATTGTAACCTAGAGATGGTAATTCAAGCCTACTCTAGATTAAGTGATACATTGGAATACATCTAGACCTTTGGCTTGCCTATAGTAGAGGTAAACCTATAGGTTTAAGGGCTAGCTCCCTAGATTAGACTTTGATATATTATCACCTACAATACTTGATTTCTTAGATGAAAAGGGATATAAGAAACATGAAAATAAAATGTGATAATGATGTGATACACTATAATGATCTCCACTAGACTACCATGCACTTGCACTATGAAACATGACTCACAACACTAGTCTCAACATCCTAAATTTCTCTAACATAATTATTTCAAACATGGAAGTGATACGCATCGTACTACTCAAGGTGAGTGAATATGAGGTTATATTGTAAACACTAATAGTAATTCTTACACTTTAATATAGAAAAATACACTAGATACACTTCATGTGACCTGTTAGAGGGAGAACTACTTGCATCAAACATGGAAGAGTAAAAAGAAGGCAAGGATAGATACTTATCACTAAATAAATCACTATGCACCACTTCACACACTTAGATAATAATTTTATGAGATCAAAAATATATTGGAAATATTTATTTCAATGGCAAATATAGTATTCAAACTAGCATGTATTTTTCGTACCAGGTGTTGGTTCCCTTGAAAAATACAAAATGTTTTATATTTATGAGCATATGAGAGGAGAGAGAAGAAAAGAAGTGGAAAGGTCATAAGGACACGTGTAAAACTATGAGAACTAATTAAATTACAAGATAATTAATTATAAAAGAGGTTATTAAATTATCATGGACAAGTATCTATGTGAAGTTCATCATTCTTCTTCAAGTTGGCATAGAGACCTCAAATAGACTTCTTAAAACTACCTTAAATATGAAGCATCACTTGACCACTTGAAACTAACCTAGGATGTCTTAACACATATGAAATATTTTAGAGAGGTTTGAATAACATGTGACATTCATTATATGCATCCCTAACTGAAATCCTTATTCTTGACACTTGTGTTCATTGTCGACAGTCGCTTACTAGTCTTCTTGGCTTAAATATTCACATTTATCATCAAAGTCACCAGTAGTTTATTGAAAATATCCATATAATAGGTGTTAATATACCTATTCAAATTCCCTTTGCATTCCTCTCCATTTGGTAGACCTCAAAAATATCCAAAATTAGGCTTCTCATCTTCTCACTAGGTAGTCAATTCTCATTTTCACTATTTGTCCAAGACTACCTATAGTGAAAAGTGTAGTAGAGGATTTTATATTCTTAAATTGGGTTATATATGAATATAGGGATTAATAATAATTCCTTATATACCTTCTACATTTATTTTCATTTAACCATTTTCTTATGCACATATAGAATACCTCAAAACTTCTAGTAAACCATAAATTTTATCCTATTATACAATAGATAGTACAAATAAGATAGATGTCATGGAATTTGGTAGGGTGATAGACAAGTTATAAACACTTGTTTTACTAGCTTACCCCCTATGAGTTCATATTTTTTCATGTTTTCTCCATCAGGTCTTAAACAAGTGTTTAAGGAGGGTTTTGAGCTATTCTAGTTTCTAATAATGGTTCATAAAAATTATATGCTCAACTTCAAAAAAAATACCACTGAGACAAGGGTAGGACTTCTTTCAACTATTCCTAACTCCTTGGGGTACCATGTAGGTATTCCATAAAGATATGAGCATTTGAAAATGGCCTATTGAGCTTTCTCTTGAATTTTGGGTACTCTTGAGATGGTTTTAGGTCAAATTGACCACTATGTGTTGTTTCTTTGAAAAATAATGGTTCTAATCCATTCCTAACACTCCATTTAATGTAATTAAATGTCTTATAATGATCATGTGGTCATTGAATCTGAACTAGGAACTTATAGGGTTTAGGCCTGCTTTTAGGTTTAATAGGTTTAGACTGTGTATCTAGGTATATTACCACCTATGAATGTTTATGTTTACTTTAGGGCTTTATCCATATTTTTCACTTTCCAAAAAAACCTATACAATGTCCAAAAACCATCCAAATCTCTATCCTTCACCCTTCCAATATTCATGTGCTCTTGCTATAGTTTAGTCTTGACTGTGAGTTCCCTCTGTCTGAGATAAAATAAAGGACACTTCCCCTATTTTTTGGCCAATCTGAGGCCATGGTAGTGTTTATTATTTATTGATGAACTTATGTACAAATTTTCAAGGTCTATTCATCTTATATATCTCTCAACATTTCAAAACCTAAAAATATGTTTTCAATCCTAGTGACTGTCTGTGGGGTCTAGAACCTCAAGCTGAGTATGGATTTATAAACCTACTTTTACTTTGCCTTATTTATATGAGAAACATATGAATTTTATATTCCAAATATGATATTTGTATCAATATGATCTATCCAATTTACACTTCTTATATCCTTTCAAACTATATCTCTTCAATATCTAGAACAAGTCTACTATATGTGTCAAACTGTAACTAGAAATAAGTAGAAGTTATGAGACCCCTGTAGGTGTTCATTTATGTGATAATAATAAATTAGATTCTCTTGATTCTCTCTAAGATCATTTTTTCATTTATAACTTTAATGAATATCTAAGTCTATAAATCACTCAACTTCTTGTCTCTTACCATCGACTATGTGGATCTACAGACAAATTGTAGATGCTCCATTTGTGGAATCATGACATTCTTATAGGTGATAATGTATGCCTTGACCATAGAATTCACCCTCCTTGATACTTATTTAGGTAAATAAGACTATTCCATACCTATATGATCTCATCTCATGCCTAGAGACCATAATCCCACTCACTACTAAAGGTCACTACAAGTTGTGTTGATTTTAATCATCTTAACACAATGTTTACTGTGCTTCAGTTCCAAACTTGCCTAAGTTAGAAACCATTCAAACATCATGATATCTTGACTAAAAAACATTTTATTTATTTCAAAATACTATATTTAGGCTTGATCTACAATATTAAATTCATTATGCATGTCCATACCTCAAGACACTCCACCATGAGATGATTTTTTATGAGGCAGGATCCCATTTCAAAGAGATTAAGGTAAACTCTCCCAATTGCAACTTTCTCAAACTAGGAACAAGAACCTACATCTATCTATAATGTAGTGGATTTACCATTTTCACCTTGATATTATCTATGCTCTTAGACCTAATTTAAGGTCTCAATTGAGTTCAAACATCTTCATCTTAACACTCTTTTGCCTTTTTAGGGATTGAACTTAGGACACTATTGGAGACTACCTGTAGGTCTGCATGATATAAGATTATGTATATTGAATTAGTCTTCACAACCAATATCTAACATCTTTGAATAGATAAATATTATTTTTTCCTCCTTGGGAGTCTTCTCACAACCTTGAAAGCTTCATGTTTCTTAAACATGATTGATCAAGGCTTAATCTCATTTGACTATTGGTGACAATCCCAAGGGAGTTTGACTATGTGTATTCTGAGTATGACCTTCATACCATGAACTTATTGGGATTTAACTTTCAAAGGATAATAATATCACCATGAAATTATATATTGAGCACCAATTCATTACCTTCATTTTGAAGACCAAAAGAGGAAGACAAACTTTGTAATTTTGGAAACAATGTCTACAAACTTTAATAGAGCCTTCTATGAAGAAAATGAGATAGTATTTCTCAATCCTTGATATCCACACATGTAAACCTGAATTAAAACCATTTGATAATTATTTTTATATCCTTCAAGATCACGTAAAACACTTGGTTTATTCATATCCATTCAAATAAAGAAGGAAAACTGAGGTGTTGGGGATGTGTAGGCAGAAAAGAATAACTAACCTTCTTCGCAATGGTTCATGAGGCACAAACCATAGAAATAATAACTATAAACATTAATTTTTAGTTCAAATATACTATTATCACCTACCAAAATAAATTTCTCTAACTCACCTCTTCCTGTCTATACCAAGTGAAAATTAGTTGACCTTTTTAACTTGTCCAAGAGAGCAATGGGAAAGAGATGTCAATTTCTAGTAATTTTATGCCTATAAAAGCTAAATAAGTATGGAATTGAGTTATGGGTGTCTCAATATACACTTTTTAAGTCTTCCCACATTCCATAAATATTGTACAATCCATATACCTGCCTAAAACCTATTGAAACTACCTGATCTTCTTGAATGGGCATTACACTGGCAATTTATAAATTTAACAATATTTAATCTAACATATAATAATTTTGATGTTGGATACACTTTTGAAACACTTTTATTCTTATGGAAACCATACAAGCTCATTTAATGACCCAAAACATGGCCTAAGATGACATAGGACCAACTATACAAATGTGACAAGAATGAAAACATAATATTTGACCTCATTAAGACCATGGTACAAATTTTCAACCTAGGAGACCCTATAAAAAGTTTCAAGTATATAAGCGGTTGACCTAATTTGAATTATTGTCAAATTAGTCAACATTTTACCAATTTCCTAGGGGTGGAAAGCCAACTATGCCAAAGACCAGTAGCTTTATCCTATCTATTAGGCTATGGAGTCACCTATACACTATACTTGAAAATAAATTAACTTTGAAAGGACACCAAAACACACCAAAAAATAGGAAATAAACACACAAAATAACACACCAAATTAAAAAAAACTTGTGTTATCAAGAACACTTAGGGAAAACACACATAACATAAGCAAAACACACCTATCCTAGTATATACAGGACCTCAAACACTTGAGGTGAATAAAAATCAACCATTGATTCAACCAAGTTCAAAGACAATTCCTCTTACATCATGGTTTTTGTAAGAAAACATACCTTTATGTGATGTATACTTTTCAAAAAACACTTGTTTATGTAGATAGTCAAATGACTTACCATATTTAGATCTTCTATAGACTGAAATTCTATCACTTAGATATCTCATGATTTCTCCATCTATCCATCTTAAATTTTTTCTTGACTTTACATTTGACATGTTTTTTGTCATGTCCAATTGGCGCTTCCCAAACTGAATCTTAGGAGTCATCAAAGTTTCCTCAAATTCACCTTCTTCTTGGACATAATGCACTTTATGTTTAGATCCATCAAGCTTATCTCTTTATTGCTCTAACATGATTGAAAGTGATTCAACTTTAGACTGATATCTAGACCGCTCCTCAAACACACACATTTCTACCTTGACTTCATTATACTCCTTCATGGCTACATCCTTTTTTATAATAGTAATGCACTCTCCTTCATGCTTAAGAGATTCATCTAAAACCTTACTATCAGATTCATGTTTCTTATGAAGGGGAGTTGACTTACTCAATTTTTCAAATTCTTGAACTATGACATGGAATTATTACCATAGGCCATGTTCCTCTTCATGGATGTCAAATTCAGGGACTCCTCCATCTTATGTAGGTATAATGTCATTGTATTCCTCAATATCCTAATCTACCATGCTTTAAAGACCACCATCATCATGTATATGAACAAAGTAATTTCCCTCAACATCTTGTGGAAAAGAATTATTAATGCTTACCTTAGATTTTCCCTCACCTTCTTCATGGATGATATATGTTCCAAGATTAATTAATTAATTAAATGGAAGTGTATGGATCACGTTCATAAGTATCAAAACCATACTCATTTAGTAAAATGTTAGAGATAAACTCAACCTTATAGGATGCTCCATCATCCATAACGTGTTCCTCATTATCATTGATGGTATAATTGAGATTAGAACTTGCTTCCACATATGACTCAATATGAAACTTAGCTAATGGTTGTGTTATAATAGTCACATTTATTCCATACCTTACTTTGAAGGCCAAGAATGACTAGTCAACTGAGAGGTATCCTCCTATCTAGGTTGTGAAGTCCCTTGAGAGGCAAATAGAAACGTGAGTAGGCAGATCAATGACTACTATATCTTGAAGGATTGGGAAGCGTGGACTATAGTGCAAGAAAATTATCAAACTTTTGATGAGTCTCACTAACTTATATGGTGTCCCATTAAGTTTTATTACTCTCTTGTTATAAGTCTCATATTTCAAGATTAATTTATCTAACACAAGATTGGTAATCACTGAGGTACTTACCCCACTATCTATAATACGATTGTAAACAAGTTTGTCTCCTACAATAAGAGTGAGGTAGAAAGGTAGGGATTTTTAGATTTAATAGAGGGTTTTAAAATGTGAGTGGAATAATTGGTGAGTGAAACATTACCATGTCTTGGTGGTTGAGGACTAATGTGTATTTGGGATAGCTACTCTTGAAGAAGCTCTTTTTGATTGGGCATGTGAAGCACTTCTAAAAGAGAAAGACTAGTCTTAGCACTCTTTAAAGAATAAATAATATTTTGATTAACAAAACTCACCTTTTATTTAATTATTTGAGTTAAATAATTGAATTTAATTTGATGTATTAGATCACTTTGAGTCACCATTCTAACATTCTAATTTGTGAGGGGTGCATAAGTTGTAGGGATTATCACACTTGCACTCATACTTTGTTACCTTGTAGGAGGGTTACTTGAACTTGTGTCAACACTATGAAAATATCCCAAGTACTTATTATTTGATCTATTATTATCTATAATTTAATTATTATGACTAATTAAAAATGTGTCTTCCACTTGAAAGTTTGTAGGGCTCACTCTTTAAGGCTGCCATTCTTCATTTATTATTTCTTGCAAGAAAATCTCATCTTTTGTTGAAAATTGAGTAACTCCTTCTTGATATAAAAAATCTTGTTCTCCAGCTTCATTTTCATCCATGTATTTTCCTTTATTCCATTATTCTCCTTAGACCAAGTTACTATGGATTGGAACCATATTTCTTGTGTTGGAAGTAAAAGTTGGGTCATATGCATTGGGTGTACTATTGAAGTTAGGTTAGCCTTGCTCTCTCTCTTGAAAATATTTATGAGGTGGGAAACTATTAACTTTTTAAAGATTGGGATAGGGGTTTTGGTTAACTCCATACTATAAATTTAGTTTCCTAACTTGAGCCTCTAAGGCTTTAGACTTTGTCTCCCAATCAATAATATCTTCTACCTTCTCTGGGATAGCTCTAGACTTGATATTTGCATTTGGAATTAGAGAAATACTTGGAATAGTATGAGATATTTTGGGTAGAAGAGGTATGGAGACTTTTTTATGGAGTTTACCAACTTATAATAGGCCATTCTTATCTCTAATGGCTAGATCATAAGCTTTATGTAAGGTGTAACCACCCATGGACTGCAACATGATGGTT
Organism: Torreya grandis; assembly: GCA_037957365.1. Lineage (NCBI taxonomy): Eukaryota > Viridiplantae > Streptophyta > Pinopsida > Cupressales > Taxaceae > Torreya > Torreya grandis. The sequence continues at coordinate 144,472 of JARHVA010003258.1, forward strand.
ATGCTAGTTCTAATAGCTATTTGGTATATATGTAAAATAAAGAATGTTATGGGTCTCATGGGGGGAGGAATACTATACAAATTTATTTGAAATATCTCATTAAATTCATGCATATCCTCCTTAGGACCTCTTTGAATCACATTAAGTTGATGAATGAGTGATGTGTGATCACTTTTGTCCTTAAATCTTTGGTTAGAAACTCTTCAAACTCATTCCAATTTGTGAAAAATCCTATCAAAAATGTCTTATACCAATCAAGGGATTTATATATAAGAGACATGGTAAGTAACATAATTTCAATGTTAACTTCAGTGACATGAAAATTTCAAAAGTTAAAAATGTCCCTAATATTCTCACTAGGGGTGATAAGTCCTTCACCATTGAAAGTGAGAACACTCTTGGTAGCATTACGAGGTATATCATCATATGCATTGATGTGTATGGGATTTTTAGTGTTAAAATATGGGAATGCATGCTACGTATCGATGTTATCCTCAAGTTTCTCTTCACTTTCTTGATCTTGTTATCTTGGAAAGTCTTATTGCTCTTCTTATGTTTAGATAGGTTGAGGATATTAAACTTTAAGAGGGACCTCAGGTTAAACTAATGGGTTTATGGGGTTGATACCTCTACTAGTTGTTGACATAGTAATTACCATGAAGTATGAACAAAGGAATGATAAAAATTGGTCAACAAATAGATATTACCTTGAATGGAGTTGCCAAATATTGAATATAGCACTATATGCAGCTTTGATGTTGTCAAGACCAGCATTCACCTTAAGGAGATGTACCTAAGACAATGGTCCCAATGGGCATGCCAAAACTATTATTAGTCAATATTTCACCCTAGATATGGTTTTTAAATCCTACTCTAAATTTAGTGAAACATTGGAATACTTCTAGGCCTAATGGTTAATTATAGTAGAGATAAGTCTCTAGGTTTATGGGCTAGTTCCCTATATTAGACGTTGGTAGCTTATCACCTACACTAATTGCTTGATTAGCTGAAAAGGGATATAAGAAACATGAAAATAACCTATGATAATTATGTGATACAATATAATTATCTCCATTATACTACCATACACTTTTACTATGAAATATGACTCACAACACTAGTCACAACATCTTAAATTACTCTAACATAAGTATTTCAAATATGGTGGTGACATGTATTATACTACTCAAGGTGAGTTAAAATGAGGTTATATTTTAGACACTGATACTACTCCTTACACTTCAAAATAGACAAATACACTAGCTGTACTTTATGTGACATGTTAAAGGTGGAATTACTTGCATCAAACATGGAAGAAGTAAGAGAAGGCAAGGATAGATACTTATCACTAGGAACTTCACTATGCACCACTTCACACACTTATAAAAGACATTTATTAGATGAAAATTAGATTTTAAATCCTTATTTAAAAGTTAAATACATTATTCAAACCATCATGGCTTCACAATACCAGGTGTGGATTCCCTTACAAAAGCCAAAATGGCTTATATTTATAGAGCATATGAGAGGAGAGAAAAGAAAGGAAGTTAAAATGTCACAATGACAAGTGTCAAGATGTGAAAACTAGATGCATTGTAGGATAGTGAAGTATATAATAGGTCATGAAACTATCATGGACAAATGTCCATTTGAATTTCATCATTCTTCTTCAAGTTGGCATAAAGACCTCAAATAACCTTCTTAAAATTGCATTCATGATGAAACATTACATGACTGATTGAAATTAAACTAGGAAGTATTGACACATAATAAATATATTAGGTATGTTTTAAGAAATATGTGATAGTCATTAGATACCTCTCTAATTCATAGCCTTCCTCTTGACACTTGTTTTCATTGTCTACAGTCACTTACTAGCCTTCTTAGCTTCAATCTTCACATTTATCATCAAAATGACTAGTAGTTTCTTAAGTAAATCCATGTAAGAGGTGTTAGATTACATTTTAAAATTCCATTTACCTTCCACTCCATTAGATAGACCTCAGAAAGATCCAAAATTAGACTTCTCATCTTTTCACTAAGTAGTCACTTCTCATTTTCACTATCTATCCAAGACTTCCTATAGTGAAAAATGTAGTATAGTAGTTTATATGATTAAATTTGGTGAGATATGAATAGAGGGAGTTATAATAAGACCCTATAAACCTTATACATTGATTATCATTCAAAAATTATCATCTAAACCTTTTGAATACATCAAAACTTGTAGAAAACCCTAAATTTTAGTGTCACATATAAGAGAAAATACAAACCAAATATATGTCATGGAACTTGGGAGGCTGATAGACAAGTAAAAAACATTTTCCTGACCAAATAACCCCCTTTGAGTGTATATTATTTCATTTTTCCTCCATCAGGTCTAAAAAAGGGTTTAAGGAGGGTTTTGAGTTGATCTAGTTTTTAATAATGGTTCACAAAAAATAGATGCTCAACATCCAAAAAAATACCACTAAGACCAAGGGTAGTACCCATTTCATCTATAATTATCTACTTAGGGAACTATGTAGTCACTCTCTATAGATATGAGCATTTGAAAATGGCCTCTCGAGCTTTCTCTTGCATTCTAAGTACCCCTAAGATGGATTTTGGTCAAATTGACCACTCTATGTTGTTCCTATACAAATTGGTGTTTTTAATCCATTATTAAATATCCCATTAATGTCATCAAAGGTCTTATAAGGATCACATCATCATGGAAGTCTAACTAGGTACTTGTAGGGTTTAGGCTTTGTTCTAGGCCTAATAGGCTTGGACTATGTATCTAGGTATATGGCCACATTTTAATGTTAATTATTAATTTAAGTCCTCTATATTTTTTAAATTTCAAAAAAACCCTAGACAATGTCCAGAAACCATCCAAATCTCTAACTTTCACCCTTCCAATCTTCATGTGCTCTTCTTACAATTTACTCTTGACTAGGAGTGTCCTCTATTTGAGATAAAATAGAGGGAATTTACCTTGTTTTCTTAGATAATATGAATCCATTGGAGTTTATATTAGGTATTGATGACCTTTTTCACAAATTTTCAAGGTATATTCATCTTTCCATATCTATCAACATTTAAAAACCTAAAACTAACTTTTTAATCGTGGTGACTATCTGCATGTTCTATAACCTTAGGTTGAGTGTGGAGTTAGAAACCTACCTTTTCTATACCTATTTTATATGAGAAACATATGAAATTGATATTACCACTATGAGAGTGGTCTCAATATGATCTATTCATTTTACATATTTTCAACCCTTTCAAACTCTCTCTCCTCACTAGCTAGAACTAGTCTGTTATATGTGTCATACTATAGGTAGTAATAAGTAGAATTTATGAGACCCTTGTAGGTGTTAATTTGTGTGATAATACTAATTTATATTATCTCTATTCTCCCTAAGATCATTTTGTAATTTCCAACTTGAATGAACATATATTTCTACAAAGATCTCAACTTCTTGTCTCTCACCATCAACTCTATGTGTCTACAGTCAAACTATAAATGCTCCATTTGGGGAATAATGTGATTATTATAGGTTATTATGTATTAATTAACCCTATAATTTACCTTCATTTATCCTTATTGAGGTCATGATTACAATTCCATACCTATATGATCTCATCTCATTCCTAGAGACCATAATCTCACTCACTATTATAGGTCACTGCAAGTTGTGTTGCTTCTAATAATCTTAACACAATATTTACTAAGTGTTTCACATCCAAACTTGATTTATTTATAAACCACTCAAACATCATTATATCTTAACTAAATAACCTTTTGTTTATGTCAAGACACTATCTCTAGGATTGGGATACAAGATTCAAGCCATTAGGCTTGTCCATACCTCAAGACACTCTAGCGTGAGATGATTTTTGTGAGGAAAGACTAAATTTCAAAGAGATTAAGGTAAACTCTCTAAATTTAAAATTTTTAAAATTTGGAACAAGGACCTAGGTCTATGTACAATTTCATGGATTTACCATTGTCACCTTGATATATGTTTTATTTTTTTTAGAATATTGGAGTTATATTCCTAAATAATAAAGGGGCTAAGCAATGTAAATTATTAAGTAAATATGCAACAAATAACCTAATGATTTGTGTAAATATATTGTATTTTTACCTTTTCTAAATATATTAAGAACTAAGAGAGATTAAACTTAGCTTATTCTGGTTGAGCTGGATTGAGACAAGGTCTAATACTAGAGGAGCAAGACTGAAAAATAATAATATATAAGTCTTTGGAATTCATTTCTTGATTAGATAGGAGCACAAAAAATAGGACACCCTACTATCTAGTGCTATAGTCCTATTTTTTCACTATCGTCTAAAGGTTGAAAGCTTTTTGGGTTCTATTAGGAATTCTTGTGTTACCCTATCACTAAAATTGTAGGGTCTAGTAACTTGTAGATATTGTTACATGCCTATTTTAATCTTCAAAACTCTTAGGAGATCTTGGTGCTTAAAATTGAATGCAACCATAGGAAAGAAAGAGAAGGTGTCAGTGTGTAAAGGATATGTTGGATGCACTTCACACCCCATGTGTGGGCATACTACCTATATACCAATACTATGAAGATGGATCAGGATAATGTAGTTCTCCCATTAAAGTTCTTGGTACAATTTCTGTATGATCAATGAAACTAGAATGCAAAATTAGATGTGCTTCAACTAGCTATGGATTGGTACAATGACTTGACTAGGATTTTGAATAATATTGGAAAGTCATATGTAAATAATAGGGAGGAGTGATTGAGTGTACTTTCTTATATTCTTGCATCTCTCTTGAAAATGAGTCATAACCCTTCTAAATATACTTTAAATGGCATTTTATAGGGAAACTAATGACCATGGGTTAAATGAATTTGTGTGAGGCTAACAGGGAAAAAGATAAAGAACAAAAACTTGGACAACAACACTAAAAATAGGACACCCTAGATTCCAGTGCTCATATCCTATTTGGGCACTATTGTCCTAAGGGGATAAGATATGGGGGCAAGGATCTGAGCCTAAAATGGCTACCTAGGTCTGAAAGGGCTAAGTCCAAAAAGCTTTTGATGATTGGGAATTAGTGAAATAAGTATCCTAGAAGGCTTATGTGAGCCAATAGTAGGACTCTAAATTAGGTGTCTTAGCCATACTAAAGTTATACAATTTTGCATTTTAAATGACTAAATTTACCCCCATTTATTGTAGTGATGCAACAAAACAAAATACTAGGATAAAGGAAAATAAGAAGCATACTTAAATTTACCTATAAGGGTGAAGCTCATGAAGTTGTTTGATGTTGGATGTGCATAGAGAGAGCACACTATGAATTATGAATCTACAATGAAAACATAAGGTAAAATAGTTCTTACTAGATACACTATATATAAAATAAGAACATATAAGAGTTAAGTAAGAGGAAGAGAATGAAACAAATACACCTCATCAGGTACGTAAACCAATACAAAACCTATTGTGATTCTGGAATGTTCTAGATGATGTTAAGTGTGTGTTGAATCAAGAGTAATATCATAAATGGATTTGAGTTCTCAATTCCTTATAAAGTGGCTCAAGAATGCAAAGGATGGCCCTTTGGCTCCATCATCACCAACTATTTGAATATAATGAATGATGAATGTTCTAATCAATGTCTAGACTATGTGTCTAATCGCTCCAAATAGGTGGCTCAAGAATACAAAAGTTAGCTAAACTTTTGGCTCCATCATTACCCCATAAAGTGAATCTATGAATTAATACCAGTATAGAATAGATGTCATATGAGATGGCTTGTGTATCCCATGGATGTGCTATGAATCTAATAATGTGGCATGGATAGCTTGAATAGATTCTTAAAAAAGGCCATTCTTAGCGATTTTGAAAGATAGAGGATAGGCTTGTATGAAAGCCTCTTCAAAACTAATGCAAAATGCTTATGTGAAAATCAAATTGGGAACTTGAGTACTTGAAAATATAAACTTTTATGAAATTTTGAATTAAATGTGATGCCAACCACCTACAAATGGAGTAAGGCATGCAGCTACTGAGAATGCTTGGAATAAACTAAACTTTAAAAGAAAAGAAGGTTAATGTGCCATGTACATTTCCCCTAATCACTAATGTTTGGAACATGGATTCTGATATGTAAGTTATGCCAACTACCTAATCTGAACTAAAAATGAGAACCATCATGTCACATATGATAGCCCACTATATCTAATAAAATTGTACTGAGACTATTGAATTTGACTGATCTGAAAGTGAAAAAACTATCCCTAAACTATTTTTTTTCCTATTTATATAAACCCTAAGTGTTTTTATGCCTAGATAAGATCACCAAAATGTATACACCCCTATGTTTGGTGTTACTATCCATTTCTATCACTGTTATTTGATGTGAAAGCTAACTATTGATCTAAAACTATCACTATTTTTTTTCTCTAGTTTGATTGGTTTAACCTCTAGATTTTGTATTGAGTGTTTTGAATGGTATTGCTTTGACTATTGGGAGGTTTTCTCTCTATGATAAACCCCTATTTGATTCCCCCTCTTTTAAGGGTAAGAATGATGAACCTATAATGACTTCCCTCATAATAAAAGAGTCTTGCAAGTGTGTTAAACTATATAGATACATGATATAGCATTGATATTTGACAAGATATCTCTAGATATACCAATGTTTGTATTGAGAGATTTTTATATCATTAGGGTTTATGCCTAGATAGATATAACAATATGAAATCATGTGCATGATACTGAACTATATTGGTAATGTTAGATATTAGTTATTATTTTTTAGTTGTTAGTTTTCTAGTAATCATGAAGGGATGGAGCATGATGCCCATCATGGCATCCAATAAGAAAGATAAATGCATGATTGGAATCATGGAATTGCACAGAGTGAGGATAAAAAATCAAACAAGCATATGAAATAAGAAGCAAGAAGCATACAAGGGTGGCCAAGGGGCTATGCAAATAAGGGACATGGATACATGTTACTCAAACTAGAAGATAAACATAAAAGGCATGTTCAAATTCCATATACACATACAAGTGGAAGAAGCAAAGTTCGCACAAGGGATAAAAGCACATGAAAGAGTAAAAACAAAGGAAATTGGTATATTTCCTAAGGCACACACATGAATAGAAGAAAAGGACATTGATAGATGTCTTAAGGCACAAATAGAAGACAAGCAGGAACTAGAAAGTGTAATCACACAAGCTATGTTAAGCAAGGAATGAAAGAAAAAGTAAGAACAGGAAGATATAAATACATCTAACTAATCAAATAAAATGTGAAAGTATGTAAAACATGTTTAGTACAAGATATGTATATGCTAAGAAATACACAAGTGTTAGGTACTAGTGAAATGTTAATGCATTAATCTATGTAATCTAGTAAGTAATGTGCATCAGTATGATGACTCAGAGTGTGTAGTGTAGGTATGAAATAACCTAGATGGTGTAGTCATTTATAATATGCCCTTTATCGGTATGTATATCGATGTGTGTCTCAAATGTAGAAGTATAAATGCCCCTCAATGGGTAGAGTGAACAATCAAAGAGTTGGATGTCACTGCACACACTCAAAAGAGATAAATTGAAGCATGGTAGTGTAGATAAATCAACATACAATATAATGAAATAACAAATGTAAGTCCTAGATGATAGTAGTAATGTAAACATGGATGATGCATACAAAAAAAAAATTGGTGTTTTTACAAATTTTTGAATGTTTTTGTATTTTGAAGTGTTATATTTTTTTTTATTTTTTTTTGAAAATATTTGAAATATGTAGAATCAAGTAGGAGATAATATGTACAATCAATGCTAGAAATAAATGATACTAACCAAATGGTGTGGCCACATATTTAGGACCAACCTGTAATGGAAGTAATATCTTTCCTAGTGAACTTTGTATATGCCCACTGAAACCATTGATAACTATTTTTGTCAGAGTGATATCCTCCTCTGAATAACCCAAATGTTGTAGAAGTGTGAATGTGCACATGTTAAAAATGAAACCATTGTCAATGAGTACAATGTGAATAGGTTGATTGTGAATATGTGATTTGATAAATAATGCATTTTAACCTATATTATCCTCAAAAATATCATGATATGAAAAGGATATCAAAGGCTTGGCTGGAAATCTGGACTCATACACCCCTCTCATACCACTCAAAAGTGATTCCAATGAAGGTGCTTGGTATGTATGGTGAACACTTAATGTGTCCCCTTGATCTTATTTAAATGTTGTGGAAATAGATCTGATTTTTTTTTCAAATCTTTATCCTATGTTGGTTTTGCCTTTGGAGGCTCAGCTAATGTGCCTAGATCAAGTAAATTATCATCTATCAAGTCCTGTATCTTATATCTCAAACTGATGCATCTATTTGTGATGTGGCCTAGTGCCCTATGAAAATCACAAAATGCATCCTGATCATATCCCCATAGAAGAGGCTTTGTTGGAATTGCTTCCCATATAGGAGGGAGAGTGATGATGTTACATTCTAACAAATATCGTAAAACCCTAGTTGGAGAAACTGGTAGAATAGTAAATGCACAATAAGGAGGTGATGATAGAGTGACATGTTGAGGGGGGTCAAAAGCTACATTAACTGTTGGCTGATTTTGATTCTTATTATCATTGATTTTGACCTTGTATAAGACTTTAATGTTACTCTTATTAGTAGTGTCTGGGACACTTCAATACTTAAGTTTGCCCATTGAAATTAGCTTAAATTCTCTTCCTTTGAGTGTATGACACAATTCAGTGAAGGAAGAGAATATTTTAAATATAATAGATTCATGCAATGTTAGTTGAAGTCTTTATTTGATGATGTCCTATAGCTCTTGATTAGCCATAGGACTAGTTAACTTATCCAGAACATTCTTGTATCTAAGAACATAATCTATGAGAGGATCATTTGACCTTTGTTTCTACTATGCAATCTTTGCATATGAAATATTATCACCAATGTTGATAATGAAATGTTCTATGAACATGCCTACTAAAGGATTGAATGTTGTAATTGACTGATTTCATAGACTATAAACCCATTGTAAAGCATAATCCTTTAGGCTCTATAGAAAAAATTTGGTAAGTAGAAAGTCATTGGGTACATAATGCAAACATGCTACATGAAAATATCTCAAATATGTCTCTGGATTACCCTTTCCATCATAAAGATTAAGCTTGTGTTGAATAAATATTTATGGAAAGGGTGTAGAAGCAATGTGGCATGCCAATAGTGTATGCAGTAGAGCAAAAGAATCCAAAGCCTACGTGGGTCTAGTGGTACCTTGCTCAATATGTTTCACCTTGGATTTAAGAGATATTATTTCTTACATAAAGGCTACCACATCAGGATATATGGATGTACTAGCTGTAGTTGGTGGCATGAAAGAAGGTTAGGTTGCTATACATGGTTGTTGAGACATAGTTGCCCTTGTAGTGTTATTTACAACTAGTTGCTCTGAATGACTAAAATATTCAACTTGTTTATCCTTTTTGATTTGCATGATATATTTCAAATTTAGTGTATGATCTTTAGGCTATTCCTTAATTCTTTCTACGAAAGTTTGTAAAACCAATTCTTTGTTGATGATTACTTCATTATCAACAATAGGTGGTTGTGGATTAGTAGTCCTGTGTGGTGGAGTAGGAGCATTGGTGTGTACATCATCATTGGTGTTTTCATACTACTCATGATTTTAGTTATCCTCTTATAAATTTGTATAATTTGAATGTGTATAATTTGTGATAATAATCTGATTTGGTTGTTTATCCATGGTATATGAGCTAATTGAAGGAATCTAGATGAACTCAAGAGGATTGTAACTAAGTTTTGCACTTCATATTAAAGGAAGAGATGCAAGTAACTTAGGTGGAATAAGGAAAAAACTTGGAAGATAGTATCAAAAATTATACTGATATAATCTAAGCAAGGAACTAGAATATGCATGAAAATGATACAGTGCTTTGAAACATGTAAGGTGATACCTCAACAAGAAAAAAGGCACTGGTTGTCATGTCCCCTTTTTAATTGACATGTTCTGAGTTCATGGTTAGTCTATTATGCGACCTTCGTAGGCTAATAAGATGGATAGAGGGTCATAATGGAGCTTGGCTCGATTTGATTCACAGGATTCCTACATTTGATTTTCATTCAGGGTATTTCAGACACATTTGGCCTGAGCTCCTACTTTTTAGGGATATTTGATATGCAGCGGAGTGCCTTTATTGTGGTATGGTTATGTGTGGAATCACTCCCCGATTCACTAGCTTCGATCGGTTCGTGGATCCGACATGTATTGAGGGAGATATTAATATTTGATTGATTTAATCAAATATTAATTATTTAGCCTATTTTTAATTAGAAACCCTAATTCTAATTTAAGAAACCCTAATTAGGGCAAGCATATCTTTTTGAGGGTATAAGGGTTTCTCATGGAGGCCATGGTTGATTATGCTATTGATTATTGATATTGATTTTGAGAATTTCTTCTGTGAAGACTGAGCCTAGGGTTCAAGGATTCCATTTGCATTGGAGAACATTCCCTCTTCAGTGTGTGCAATTAAGAGGCTGTGGAATATCAGCTGATCTATTGCCAAAGTGAGAGATAACTTCATCCAGAAGTTATCACAGAATTTTAGGTTTGAGAGATAACTTCACACAGAAGTTATTACAGATATTCCAGGTATTTCTTTATTCTTGTTTTGATTCAATAAATTATACAGCTAGAGATCCTCCGTGCTAGAAACGTATATTTTTAGATCAGGGGTTGAAAATAGGGAAGCATGCTTAATTGGTGGCCGTACAAAGTCCGTACAGGTCCGTACAGATCAACTCAAGAACTGACCTCGGTAGACAGAGGGTTTCCAGATACTGACATCAGCCGATTTAAGACTGACGTCGGCAGATAAGGACCTGCAGTGACCGACCTCGGCAGTATATCGACTGACGCTGGTGACTGTGTGTTCGACACATCAGGCCGAGACTTTCCAGAATTCAATTTGCACTTCCAGATTTGCAAAGCCAGGGTTTTCAAGACTGTATTTCATATTTATATGCATAAGAAAGGACTACAATTGTAATAGTTTAGAAGGACAAGTGATACAATCTGTAATTTGTTATTAAGAGACTATATTATTGTGATCTTTTTGAATTTATTCAACAGAAGTTATATCTTGTTCAGAGTTTTTTGTGTTGCTATATTTCTTGTTTGGAGGGGATATTACAGTGGTATCAGAGCTTTTATGTCTTTCATATATCCCTATTAGAAGGGGATATTACAGTGGTATCAGAGTTAAATCCTGCCAGCCTGAGGGTGTATAGATCTTATGCAGCCACAAGAGTTGGGACCACACAAGTATAACACACGCAGACGAGCCTTGCTTGAAGGTACTCAGGTATTATATTAGCGACCGACCATCATGAGTGACAGACGTGAGGGCAGCCCACCCAGGGGCCACAGGTATGATGCTGATCAGGCCACTAGAGAATTTCAGCGTGCTATGATGACAAGCCAACAACAGATGGCTCAGACACTACAGGCACTTATGACCATGATAGAGAGAATGAATGCACCTGATGGATAGAATGGGGACCAAAGAGATGACAGGAGTGCTACGGTTAATCAGAGACCACAGTAGATTCACTCCAGAATAGCTGATAGACCTACACGCCCTTCATTTGTTCAAGAAGAACCAGAGGCACCAACAGAGGAGGAGGCAGGGAATTCCCCATTTGCAGATGTTTACATGGCTGCAAATGATGAGTGGGACTTATTACCTCCTCATATCCAAGAGAGAACAACCTTTGATCATTTTGTCAATTTGAGGAGAGAGCACTATAGATTGGCTAGACAGGACAGGAGACCTAGAGTCCAATTCAGTGAGCTGAAGAAGGCTACCGGTAAGCTTTCTTTGACTACCTTTGACGGCAGTGGCAAGATGACAGCGCAAGCTTGGGTTCATAAGCTTGACACCTTTTTGGCATTGAGACCAATGTCAGAGATAGAGGCCATCAAATATGCCACTTTGCACTTGGATGGAGTAGCACATGATTGGTGGTACCATGGTATGGTAACACTTCAGCATAACCAGGTGACAGAGTACCAGGACTTTGTGGATAGATTGGTTGAGCGGTTTGATAGGAAGGATCCTGAGGTTTACTTTTGAGATCTGGCACAGTTGAGACAAACAGGTAACTTGGAGTCCTTCATTGGTGAGTTTTAGAGATTGGCAGTCATGGTACCCAATATTTCCGAGCGTAGATTGGTAGTTCTCTTCACGGAGGGATTGACAGAGCCATTGAGAGGGTGGATCAAAGCCTTTGATCCTCCTTCATTACAGGTAGCTATGAAGAAGGCGCGTAGTATGGAGATGGAAGCCCCATCCCATAAATTTAACTTCAAAGGTACTTCTTCATCTAGAGACCATAAGTGCTCCAACACAGATACAGAGAGACCGGATTTTAATATAGATAAATCAGGTGTAAAGAATGACTCAAAGGCCAATCTAGCAGCACCACCTTTGGATCGTGAGGCACTTAATGATCTACGTAGGAAGAAGCTTTGCTTCTACTGCAAAGGTCCGTATGATAGTCATCATGATTGTCCTTTGAGGCCTAAGGGCAAGGCGAATCGTATGATGTGGATATATTATGAGGATTCAGATTCTGAGGATTCCAAACAGCATAACAGTTCTGAGGGGTAGAGGCAGAGGCTTCAGGGCCTAATGCAGAGGTAGAGTTAGAGCTTCACCTATAGGAGGCACGCATATCCAACATTTAATCGGATGAGTCATTCAGACTCTGTGGAGTTTTGGCAGGGCAGAAGGTTATCACCCTTCTTGATACAGGGGCCACACATAATTTCATAGATGCTAGATTTGTGGAGAAGCGTGGGCTCACTACCGTAGACTTTGAGGGCATCAGTGTTAAGGTAGCCGATGGTCACACTCTTAAGTGTGAGCGTATGATTAGAGACCTCCCATTGCGCTTGAACAACTATGAGTTCAAGGCTGATTATTATGTGGTAAACATGGGGGATATAGACTTAGTCTTGGGTATGAAGTGGCTTCATTCATTTGAGGAAGTTACTCTTCGTCTCAAGGACATGGAGGTTCTCTTTAATGTTGATGGGATGACACATATTCTTAAGGCAATACGGGGCAGCAGCTTCAGATATATGTTTTTTCATCGGATGGAGGTACCTATACCACATAACATGATAGAGGGTGATGACGAGAGCACATTGGCACCAAAACAGGAGAGGTACGAGGACGAGCTTGGTCTTGAGGTGAGTTTAGTTCAGGAGTTGTCACATGTGGTGAGGACTCAACTTTCTGTTACAGTCGGGTCAAAGGTTGATGATGATATGACTATGTCTAGCCTTCACAATCCAGTTTTAGATATTATTCAGGTAAGGAGTTTGCTTACTAATTTTCATTTATGGATTGGATGTTGGAGTGCTTATCTTAGTACTAGAGATGATGTGACGCCATTACATGAGAGTTGGGATGGACATGGCATGGGGTTCGTGTTAATTGACAGTGGTGGAGATCCTAACTACATTTGGGATCCAGGTGGGTTGATTGATTTATCATTCAGTGATTGCTTGAGGGCAAGCAATTCCAGGAGGGGCGGATTGTCATGTCCCCTTTTTAATTGACATGTTCTGAGTTCATGGTTAGTCTATTATGCGACCTTCGTAGGCTAATAAGATGGATAGAGGGTCATAATGGAGCTTGGCTCGACTTTGATTCACAGGATTCCTACATTTGATTTTCATTTAGGGTATTTCAGACACATTTGGCCTGAGCTCCTACTTTTTAGGGATATTTGATATGCAGCAGAGCGCCTTTATTTTGGTATGGTTATGTGCAGAATCACTCCCCGATTCACTAGCTTCGATCGGTTCGTGGATCCGACATGTATTGAGGGAGATATTAATATTTGATTGATTTAATCAAATATTAATTATTTAGCCTATTTTTAATTAGAAACCCTAATTCTAATTTAAGAAACCCTAATTAGGGCAAGCATATCTTTTTGAGGGTATAAGGGTTTCTCATGGAGGCCATGGTTGATTATGCTATTGATTATTGATATTGATTTTGAGAATTTCTTCTGTGAAGACTGAGCCTAGGGTTCAAGGATTCCATTTGCATTGGAGAACGTTCCCTCTTCAGTGTGTGCAATTAAGAGGCTGTGGAATATCAGCTGATCTATTGCCAAAGTGAGAGATAGCTTCATCCAGAAGTTATCACAGAATTTCAGGTTTGAGAGATAACTTCACACAGAAGTTATTACAGATATTCCAGGTATTTCTTTATTCTTGTTTTGATTCAATAAATTATACAGCTAGAGATCCTCCATGCTAGAAACGTATATTTTCAGATCAGGGGTTGAAAATAGGGAAGCGTGCTTAATTGGCAGCCGTACAAAGTCCGTATAGGTCCGTACAGATCAACTCAAGAACCGACCTCGGCAGACAGAGGGTTTCCAGATATCGACATCGGCCGATTTAAGACCGACGTCGGCAGATAAGGACCTGCAGTGACCGACCTCGGCAGTATATCGACCAACGCCGGCGACTGTGTGTTCGACACAGCAAGCCGAGACTTTCCAAAATTCAATTTGCACTTCCAGATTTGCAAAGCCAGGGTTTTCAAGACTGTATTTCATATTTATATGCATAAGAAAGGACTACAATTGTAATAGTTTAGAAGGACAAGTGATACAATCTGTAATTTGTTATTAAGAGACTATATTATTGTGATCTTTCTGAATTTATTCAACAGAAGTTATATCTTGTTCAGAGTTTTTTGTGTTGCTATATTTCCTGTTTGGAGGGGATATTACAGTGGTATCAGAGCTTTTGTGTCTTTCATATATCCCTATTAGAAGGGGATATTACACTGGTACATGTAATTAGTTATTTTTCAAAAATGTTATTTGCAGAATACTATGAAATTTTTAATTTTAAATTGATTTTATGATTTAGATATGCAACTAAAATTGCACAAAATGATTTGAAAAAAATTGGAAAAATAACTAGGAAATAGTTGATGCAATTGGGGTTTGAAAATATTTTTTTTCAAAATTAGTATAATAATTTGAAAATTTTGCTATGAATTTATATAATTTATCTTTAAAAAGTTAATTAAAAAATATTAAAATATTTCTAAAGTTAACTATATATTTTTCCTAGTGGTTTGAAAGTGCTTGTATGCATATAGGACCTGGTAGCTGCAAACTAGGGTTTGGATGAATTTATTGAAATTAATTAAATTAAGTTGTCATTTTTTTATTTTTAAATTTAGGAAAAATTAATAAACTATTATAAAAAATTATATATAGTTAACGTTAGGTTTTCTATGGTTTTTGTGTGAAAATTCAAAGTAAGTTGGGTTCACCGAATGTTTTATTTGTTTCCAAAATATTGGAGTTATATTCCTAAATAATAAAGGGGATAAGAGATGTATATTAGTAAATATATATGAAAGAATTAACCTACTTATTTGTGTAAATAGATTGTATTTTTACCTTTTCTAAATATAGTATGAAGTGAGAGATTAGAACCTAGCTTATTCTAGCTAATCTGGACTGAGACAAGGTTTGATACTTGAGGAGAAGGACTAAGAAATAGTTAGAAATAGGTATCTAGACTTTATTTATTGATTGGATAGGAGCACCAAAAATATGACACCATATTTTTTGACATTTTAGTCCTATTCTGGTGATGTTGTCTTGAGATTGAAAGCTTTCTAGGTTCTGTTTAGAATGCCTATGTTACCTTGTCACTAAAATTTTAGGGTTTGGGACCTCATAGAGCTCATTGTGTGCCTATTTTAATATTTAAAACTCTTAAGATATCATATTAATCAAACTTTAATGTAAACATAGGAAGGAGAGAGAAGGGGTTAGTGTGTAAACGATACGTTGATGCACTTCACACCCCATGTGTGGGCACACTACCTACATACCAATACACTAAAGAGGGATGAAGCTAATGTAGTTCTCCCAATGAAGTGCTTGGTGTAATTTATATATGATAAATTCAATTATAATTAAAAATTATGTGTGTTTTAGCTTGATAGGGACTATAGGTTTTTGAATAATATTGGAAGGTTGTATGCAAAGAATATGGAGGACTACTTGAGTGTACTTGCTTGTATTCTTGTGTCTCTCTTGAAAATGAGTGTCAACACTTATAAATGTAATTTTTTAGGGATATTAATGAACATGGGTTAAATAAATTCACATGAGGCCAATAGGTAAAAATATAAAAAAAACAAGAAGAATCTGATCATTGGAGGTAAAAGGGAACTTAGATAATAGCATCAAAAATATGACACTCTAGGTTCTAGCGCTCCTATCCTATTTAGGCACTATTATCCTAATGGGATGAGACCTAGGGTGATATATCTAGGCCTAAAATTGATTCCTATGTCTCAAAGGGCTAAGTATAGAAATCTTTGGATGACTGGGAATCATTGAAAGACATAGCCTAGAAGGGTTATGTGAGCCAATAGGAGGACCTATGGATTAGGCGTCTTAGCCATACTGAAGTTGTAAAATTTTGCATTTTACATGACTAAAATCTTATCTATGATCCTATACATAATCAAAGGTCTCAATTGAGTTAAAATATCTCCATTTTAACACACTTGTGACTTCTTTGGGATTGAACTCAAGCCACTATTAGAGAATGCTTGTAGGTCTATATGATATAAGATTGTGTATATTTAATTGGTATTAAAAACTAATATTTGACATATTTAAATAGATAAATATTAATATTCCCTCCTTTTAAGTCTTCTCACAATCTTGAAATCTTCTTATTTCTTTAACATGACTGATCAAAGCTTAATCTCACTTGACTACAGGTCACAATCACAAGGGAATTTGACTGTGTGTTTACTCTGACTATGGCCCTCTTACCATGACCTGATTGAGAATAAACATTAAAATTAGAATATTATCACCATATATTTATATATTTAACACAAATTCCTTATGTTCATTCAGAAGACCAAAATAGGATGACAAACTTTGCAATTATGAAAATAATGTCTACAGACTTCAATGGAGTCTTCTATGAACAAAATGAGATAGTCTTGCTCAACCCTTGGTATCCACTTATGAAAAAATTATTTAAAACCTTTTGATAAGGACTTTTATATCCTTTAATATCATGTACAACACTTGGTTTGTTCATATCAATGTAAATAGAGAAGGAAAACTGAGATGTTGGGGATGTGTAGGCACAAAGAGTCACCAAACTTATTAACAATGGTTCATGAGGAAAAAACCACAAAAATTATAAATATGACCACGAATTTTTAGTTCATATAGACAAATATCACCCACCAAAATCATTTACTCTAATTCACCTCCTCTTATCTGTACCAAGTGAAAATTGGTTGACTTTTTTGACTTGTCCAAGAGAGCAATGGGGAAAAGAGATGAGGTTTTGAAAATTTTAGACTTGTTAAAGGTACCTTAGAGTGAAAATAAGTTATTGGGATATTAAAATACACTTTTAAAGTCTTAACACATGCCATAAATATTGTACAGGTCATATAACTACCTAAAACATTTTGAAATTGCCTGATCTTCTTGATTAGACATTAAATCTATAATTTATCAATTTTAGAATAGTTTCTATGACATATTATGAAACATGGGGCATTATATATGATTTTTAAATTATTTTATTCTTATGTAAACCATACATACTCATTTAATGACCAAAAAAATGGCCTAAAATGACATAGGACCAACTATACAAATGTGACAAGAATGAAAACACAATATGTGAGCTCATTAAGACCATGGTACATCTTTTTAACATAGTATATCATATAACAAGTTTCAAATATAGAGGGGGTTGACCTAATTTGAATTATGGTCAAATTACTCAATAATTACTCCTCATACTCCATTTTTTCTAGATTAGTATGGAATGCATATGCACATATTGACATATTTTCCCCAATAATCAATATAATAGGTAACAAATAAACAATAATTAATTCATGAGATATAGTTTATATTTTATTCTAAATAAACTATAAATTCAAAAACTACATTTAGGTCCACTTCTTATGCAAGGAAAAAGGATGTTATTTCATGGATATAATGAGTGATTTTTTAGGCTCATATATATAAAGGGAGTGAAATTTTTGAAAACTGGAAAATGGAAACTTTTTCAAGGAACAAAGCAATAAAATAATAATCCTTGTTGACTTGTATAAAAAACTAAATTAATTTGTGGGGTATTTTATCATGGGAAAAGTGGAAGAACTAGGAACAATGACAAAATATATGTAATTTAAGGTAGTTGCATTTCATGATCTTTTGAGTATGATTATTCCTAATTTTTAGATGTCATTTATCCACTCCAAAAAATAACATTCCTCTAAGTAAAGACCTACCAAAATGGAGTCTTTTATAAAAGTTAACATTTTTTATTAAAAAAATGTATGTGTATCATTTGATTGTATTTTACAACATACCTAAAGAATACATGATGACACAAATGTGATGAGGTCTAATAAATCATGAGGATAAAACATTTTTCAAAAGGTTCATCATTTGGAGATAGCTTGAGGCATGAACCAAATAAATAAGGGGATTGGCAATGGATTTTTGTATGAGGAAAAACCACATGGATAAATTTAGGTCATATAAAGTCACTCCACACATAGATAGTAACTATTTATCTCCCATAAAATCATCCCATCTCACATATTTCTCAAGCTATGATATATTTCAAAAGCTAAGGAAATTAATCACACAATGATTTAGTGTGATTTTTTGTATTCCTTCATAAAAATATTATGCTTTGTTGATAAAAAATAATCTCACTTGATAACATGTTATTTTTATCATACAAATTTCTCCCAAAGGGTTCCTCATAGCATCAAATATCTTTGACAAAAACAAAAATGGGTCAGAAGAAGAAGTTAGAAACAAAATTCTCAACACCAGTATTATAATATGAGGGGGTGATGGTAATATTTTGGGAGGTTGGGTAGCAATAATTTATTAATAAATTATAAGGATACAAAGATTAGTTAGCCAAAAAATTTATCCCCAGCTATTAGGAAGAATATACTAAGGTTAAAATCATCAAGATTCCTATTAACAACACTATAATCAGTTAAATCTTAGTAATTCTAGAATTAGGGATGTGGATCTCATGAAAATTCACATTTAAATACATAATTCAAATATTAAATAAAGAGGGAAAACCCATGCCTAAACTAATTGTTAGACCTTAAGGGAAAACTAAAGGAATCATAAAAAAAATATTACCAAACCCTTAGAGGACTATTGCACTTTGGGCCATCAAATTATTTACATGTGATGGACAATATGGTCCTCTTGGATTAGAGGAAATTAAATTTTTTAACCATATAAAGAAAGGACTACATAAACTTGAATGAAGTGTCAATTTACCAGATTTTACATATGGATCCATTTAGGCTATAGTAAGAAAGTATGTACAAGGTGTAGCCTCCATTATAAATCATGGACTAATTCACCTCATATGCCAAAATCACTTAGTAAATAAAAATTATGGAAAGGTTAAGTGGGAATAATTTATACATAACAAGTTGAGGAAGAAAATTGAGGTAAAATTTATACCTTTGCACTCCTCTCTCACACTCAAATCTAACACAAAGGAGGAAACTGCTAAGGAAGAGACATCTTTATAATCAATGAGAAAATGCAATTTGAGGACACAAAAATCTAAATCAATCTTCTTAGAGACTTTAAAACCTATTGATAACTAGGTAACCATCATGTAAATCTATGATGAGGAGGAAAAATCTCTGTATTCATCTCTTCCTAGGGTTTTAAGAAGAATCACAAGGACTAGTGGAAAACTCAAAATCAGAAACCCTACCTACAAGAAAAAGAAGGCTCATCTTTCCTGAACATGATGATGTGGAAAAAATTGTTATATATACCCTTGGTAGTCACAACCAAATATAGCTTGGTGGAGCTTTAGAAACATTAGAATAACCTATAAAATAATAGGTTATAGAAGAACCCTCAAATGTTATTGAGGAGTTGGCAGCCATGGTAGAATTATTTTTAGTTAAGGAAGCTAAAGAAGAGCCCCTTCCATATTCATAAAATATACCATTAGACAAAGTAAAATATCAAATTATAGAGAAACAATATTAACCTTTTAGCCATGATGAGGAAGAATAAATACAATTGGCCATGATTCTGTCATGGGTAGAAGTGACCATAAAACAATAACAAGAATAAATATTATTTGTTAATCAAACATTAAAATATAATGAAGAACTTATCCAATCCTTAAAAAATAAGTTATAATAAAAGTAAGTTTAGTTTCTTAATAAAGATAAATAAATAACTTAATTGCAAGAGAAAATTATGGCACCTAAAAGACACGTAGACTATGGTGTGCAAACACTATTGTATTGTGATGATATCATGACCACTTGGGTAGAAACACGTCAAACCCTCAGGAATAAAGGTATTAAATAGGAAGTTGAAGAAAAATGTTTAAGAGGAGAGAAAAAAAAGATAAAATATAACCCACACTATAAATATATTATGAGTTGGAAAAAAAAATCTTAAGTTATAGAATGTCTACCTTAAGATACAATCTTTTTCTTAAAGAATAGCTATATAAATGGTAATTTATTAAAAATTCCTATGGTCTCCGCTATGACCTAGAAGATGATAATTAATTTATGGAATTTTATCACACTATTACCCCTAAACAACAATTTATTTTTTTTGGATTTTATATGTGTAATATTCTCCTAAGACACATGTCCTCCTTCCTAATTAACTATTTATGGGTGAAGTAAAAATTGATTATTTCACCTCCACCATGTAAAATAAGATTACATCGATGAAATGATGGATGAATATTTTGAACAGGTCAAAGCTCTTGGACTATATATGATGCCAACATTATCTAATGTAGACAAATAAATAATTTTTTTCTAAAATATTATTTATAATAGAAGTATTAAGGAGTATTGTACATATATTTTTGGAAAGTTCATTTATAATTTTTGAGAATTATGTTCAAGACAATTTAAATGCAACACTTGTTAGAAGTGAGAAGAGATGAGATACATTGAGCATCCCATTAAAAATAAAGGATTTAATTTCTCCCAATAATTTTAGATGGTGCCTTATATGGACTTAAGATATTATAGATATGATCCATAAATTTAAACAAATGTTTGGACAAGAGTGGATTGGAATGAGATATAGACCTCCACTTATACTCATCCCTTTATCTTCAATGGAAAAACACAACACCTCAAAGTCCTAATCAGTTTGAGAAATGGAGGGCCCAAGTAAGAGAATATAAAGGATGTATCACTCTAAAATAATTCAATTTGGATGGATACCTATGATGTTTATGACCTTAGTGCAAAATTCAGGGAGGCAATGCTTAATAGAGAATATAGAGGATCCTAGCTTGTAAGAGGACTTGAAAAAGGTAAAGTGTAGGGGAAGTTATGATCCCATAAAATGGATCATTTTATATAATTGATAACATCATTTTATCTAAATAACATTCCTTTTTTGTGGATTAAGATGTGAATTCTATAACTAATTATTAATTAAAAGTAGAAAATGAATATTTTGACTTCATTTTCTATGTAAGTTAATGTTACCTGTCTTCACTATTTTTTTTAAATCTTTTGTGTGAAAATACAACATTTATGTGTATATAATTAATCTAGATGTACTAGATGTAAATAATGTATTTTTTTTAAGTAAAATGATTTCTAAAGATTAGTTTAGACTAGCTCTGATGATCTCTAGGATAGCTACGAACATCACTAAGCTAGTTATAGATATCACCAATCTAGCTCTAAAGACCACCAATCTAGCTCTATATATCCTCAAATGGAATATATAAATGCTAAGAGTGGATCTAGATATGCTCACACCAAGTACAGAAGGAAACAAGGAACTTGAGAAAAGAGATATTAAATACATTTCATGATGGTGAGAACCATATATGCTTTATTAGAAGCATTTTAGTCTATTTTTGGAACATTTCTAGAAGTCGTACATAAACTTTCCTAAAGTAGTATGTTTATTTATATCCATAAATATTCATATATTTTTTTATAAAAATAACTGTAAGAATTATAATGGGGTTTGTTTCTAGAATATAAATGATTTTAATTGTAAGTAAGAGTTGTAACAAGTAGTAGCCAAAGATATCACATGTGAACCAACACCAACACTCTTCCATTAGTTTTTCCCTTAAAATGTTGAAATAATGTTATCCTTATAATTTAAATAAATATAATCTTAGTTATTTATGGTCTTATTAGGATGTTAGTCTATTTTTATCAACTATTATAAAATCATTGTCACATATAAACAATGTCTTCCTTTTGATTCGATGGTAAATAATAGAATGAGAGTACATAGCAATTGAATGATTGAAGCATAGAGATAAGTTTTAGTAACATTATAAAGACTTAAAAAATTAATTAATAATTTATTTCAAGATATTTATACAATTGTAGTGTGATTTAATCATATTCTAAGGTAGATCAAGGGCCCACTCAACCAAGGGAGCATGATTTAATTTGTCTTGTATATGTTTATTTCCTATTGTTATGTATTTTAAAATTTGTCATTAATTATTTTATGCAAGGTATTATGTTTTATTTTAACAAACCTGTTTGTGTATTTATGCATGTGTGTTTCCAATCAAATTTAATTTCAACACTCTGAATTTAAAAATAATTTTAATTTTAACATCTGAGATTAGAAGTCTGTTTTCTTTTAGAACAACTTCAATTCAAGAAATTATGTTTCTTTCTAAGGAACTTTCAATTTCAGAAAAGTGTGTTTCAATTGTAATAATTTCCATATCATGAGTGTTTACCTTTATAATAAATATATTAGATTTTAATTTAATCAAGTAGATCAAGCCTTTAGGTGTAAGCAATTGACAACTCCCCTAAAACATAAAAATGTTAGTCACTGTTTGGCATATCTTACTATTGATTGTTTTTAGACACTAACCCTAGTTTGATATGACATCAACATAACTCAATTTATTAAATGAGAGGATTAAAAACCCCATCAAAGATTATTCTAGTACCAATATATATAAATATCATAGGTGTGTATACATCACAAGGGCAAATTGTCACCAAACCATATTTGAGAGATTGTTGGATGTTGTACAGAATATATTTAAAGTAGAGGTGGAGAACACTGCTTATAGATCCAATGAATAGGTGGTAAAATTGATTACATTTTATAGACATAGAGTGCCTAGATAGAGACACTAAATTCTTATTTTTAATCATCTATGGCCATATACAAGAAGTTGATGGAAATATTACAATGTTATTCAAAAAGCATGTCATTGATTTTGAGACTATTGAGATATATTTTGAAAAAAACATGGGTGAATACAAAAAGTAACATGGAAAAGGGGAATTTTCTAATTAAGTGTGATGATCATCATTTCAAGCTCAACCTCTGAAAACTATGTCTGTGTTCTTGGGATACACTATAGTATATACTCCAACAAGAATAATGCTTATGACCACAAATTATTGTGCCTCCAGTGCCACCTTCAATAGAAACTACCACTTCAATTCAAATTCTAGTGACAATGGTTATGAATTTTAATTCAATAGGATATTCCATGGTGACACTTTAATTCTTTGATTTAAAATTATACTAGCAGTTATGACAAAGAGTTCATGCAAGTCTTGATCTATTAGCTATGACATATTTTATATGAAAAGCATTTGTTTCTAAATTACGATTGTATTTAATATATTGTATTCATACATATATTTCATGCATTTTAACAATAGTTCTAATTTAAATTATGTAAAATTATATTGAGATTTAGGGATGAGGCATTTGTATACACATAATATTTTTATCTCTTATCAAATGCTGATGCTTTACATATTGTAGGTACCTATTGAGACTCAATCTTCTTGAGTGCATACCCTAAGGGGTGTACTAGGAAAGGGGTTGGCATACTTTTGGTACTTCATAGAATTTTTGCCACTTATTTCCATATTATTACCAATCCAACTAGATCTTAAAATCATTACCTAAGCTAGAAATCCTCCCTTACATACTCTTCCAAGCTTTTTTACTCATTTTGATCCCCTTTGGCTAGTTGCCTATACTAGGTCAACTGGGTTGAACCTATATAGTTTTTAGCTTCTGATTATTGTATAGGGCCAACTAGGTTAACCTTGTACTATTTTAGGTAATTTTCAATTAAGATTTTCATCAGCCCTTCAGCCAACTTAGATTAGGACCTTATGATTTATCCCCTAAAAACATACAAGGTTGACTAGGTTGACCTCGTACAACCAACATATTTGGAAGGATTTAGGGTGAGATCCACATATAAATACAATATCATTTCATCATTATTTCAATATGAAATCAAGAGTTATTATTTTCTTGTGCTTCTTTACAATCTACTCTTCACCATTCTACTTGAGGATTCTTATCTTAGGGTTTCTATTTGGATAATATAGTCTTAGATGCTTTGGCCTTTCTTACTTATCCTTAAAAATGACAAAAAACTCTTTTGAAACCCATTTAACCAAGGGAGAGATTGAGTCTCAATGGGTTCACATTTAGGTAAATGTATTCAACTTTGTTCTCCTCCCTTTAGTAGATAGAAGTAGCATAAGTATTAGATCAAATAATATTAATCTTTGTACTCCATGTATTAGGGTCTTATTCATACTTAGATTAATTAAGATTCTCATATACATTTTTTTATTGCTTTAATAACCCATTTATTATTCCACAAGCTTTGGTGTGCACTAGATTAGATTTACTTTCTTGTTTATTACAATAGATTGAACATTAAACCTAGGACTCTTTTAGGTTTGTTGCATGATTGTGTTAGACTATAGGTTTTGGAACCCTTCCTAGCATGGTGCATTTTTACAAGTGATCCCCTAATCGGGTATAGTGGATCCTCATATTGGTCATGCCCCTGCTTAACAAATGTATTCCTAATTGAGAGTGTAGGTATGCTCTATCTTCTCTGAGCTAGGATTGATTTATATACATGATGCATTTTTTATTGCATGTAATGTCGCTATCAAAAGCTACAAGTAAATGTTTATTTCTCATTCTTAAGAGATGATAATTTTTGAAATTAATAAAAGATACAAATGTTTTTTATTGTTCAAAAAGATTGTGTTAAAGTGTTATCTCTTAAAAAAAATTCTATCTTATGATTAATTTACATTAATTAAGCATAATATATAATATTCTTATGAATGTTTAATTGAAATTATTCAAATTGGACAAATTGTTAGTTTCAATGCTCATTAATTATATAGCATACATATTAATAGTTAGATACATAGTATATGCAATACAATCTAGTTCTAACCACATATTTCATTGTATTTAATGAATATGGTGTAATTATTTCCTTTAATGATTAACTTTGTCTTTATGTATATTTTGTTGATAACAATTTGCATAAGATATTATTCTTATCATTTATCTAATCAAGGTAATAAAAGGCTTACTTTGAAGGTTTTATATATTAGTTGATTCATATAACACCTTATTTTACACCTCACCCTTCCATCCTTTTTATTTTTTTGGATAAAATCACTTTATGTTAAATCCACCTATCCATCCCAATTAGGAACCAAACATCCATCACAATTGAATCATTTTCTTTTAATAACCACTTGTATCACTATTATTGCACCATGTGGTTATTCATATAACCAGAACTCATAATTCATGCCTTGGAGTGTATATTTCATCAATATTAAAATGTTAGGACCTTACTATAAGAACCCTTGGTATGCATAAAATCCACATTAACACACCTTACCACCCCTTAAAATGTATGACCCACATATGTGTGATTTAGTCAATTTAGGTAAAATTGTTGATATGCATGCACACAACTACTCATTTATACTTATATTGTGTGTGATTATGTCATTTAAAAACCATAATTGACTTAATTAAATGTAAACCACTTATGGTTGGGGAGAATGTTGTGATTATAAAAATTTAGGTGAATTTGGTGAAATTTACATACCTAACCACACCTTTATGTTGATATTGTTTGTAAATATGTCCATTATATACCAAAATGAAAATCAAAACTAAAATCCATTGTGACAAGGAAAAATTTAGAGAATTTAGGGGTAAATTAATATACAATAAGTCTGATTTAATTTGAATTTGTGTCTAGATATGAGTGACAAGGGGAATTTAAGATGATTTGGTGACCTAAGCACACATAAAAACTCTTTTATGTTGATATTCCAAGTTATTAAATCCCTTATAAGAAAAAATTAAATTTAAAAAAAAAAAAAAAAACTTACAAATGGGGAAAATAATGATGATTTAGTCCAAATTTTTATGGGATTTATGATCTACACACACCCAACCCAACTAACCCTTCTCTAAATAATACAACTTGTTTTCTTACACTTTGATGAAATTCCTCATGGAAGCCCCTTAAATTATCAATAAAAGTTTGTGTATGTTATTTATTTAAATGTTTATTACAATTTTAAGCCATTTTTTCCCTCTTTACCTTTTAATCACCGTAATGCATACATATTAATGTATTATTGGTCTAGTTCTTAACATATCATTATGTTACAAGAAAACAAGTATAACAATAAGTAATTAGTGATAAAGGTGTGACTCAAAATAAAAAAATAAGAAACTTAAAATGATAATAAGAATGAAATAAGAAAACATGTCTGATCCAAAAAAGTGTAAATAACTATTGAACATGAGCCCTTTCTCAAAATTTTATAGACTGCAATCAATGTAATAATATAGAAGTTAACCAAAGATAGATATTAGCACATTATTAAGTTCATAGAAAATAGATATTTATTTCAAAATACGTAATCAATCTAGGAAAGCATTATCTCTAGAGATAAAGATAATAAATGAAAAGATAATAATAAAGGTTTTAAAAATTATCTTTTTGCCTATTTAATATGATGAAACTAGAAACAATCAATGAAAATTTTCAATAGACATAATTTAGCCATAATCTCATTGAAACTAGTCTTTATTGATTATTTATGAATACATTAAAATAATTACATAAAATTATTTAAATAAATATCAACTTGAAATTATATTTGACATGCAATGTTTTTAAATAAATAAAAAAGATACATAGAGCAATTCATGCGGCTATTTTCAATAACATTTGAGTGTAAGATCATATGGGCCTAAAAATATGCACTTATCCTATACACACTAAAGTTAAACTAATGGACGGATTTCAATTAAATTTCATGTTTGGATACAAATATATATATATATATATATATATATATATAATTATAAAATATCAAAATATAAATTTGATACATATATGGTCATTTATGGCCTATTTAAGGTGTGGAAATTGAACCTAACCAGATAGAACCAATTATTGATACATTATACACTTTGAAATATTAGTTTTTAAAAATAAACTTAAATAGTTTCTTATATCAAAATTTATTGCCCTTATAATATAGGTATCTACAACATTCTCCTCTAGTTGAAAATAACTTAGCTCATGCGATTTTATCTAATTATACTCTTATTATTTTTATTATGGATATTATTTAACTCAAATTATTAAATCCATGTGTTGTTTTCTTATTGTAGTCCTTCCCACTATACCAAATACTTGATATATCTTCCTTGTCATGTGTTCACTATCTTATTATCCATAACCTATGTTATCTTTTCTTTCTTTTTCCATGGTACATGTTTCATCAAACCCACTTCTTCACCTTTTCCACATTCATCATATTATCCATGAAATGCATATAAATATGAAAAATTAAATACTGGAGAGATATAAAAATTATGTGGTAAATTCACCTCATAAGTATTGCCATTGATTTTATTCACAATTTTACATGAAAGAATCTTCTTGTACTTTAGTTTATTTTATGTTCCTTTGGGAAATATTTATTTTCTCAAGTACATTATCACCTAATATCATTGTTCAAAAACCTATCTCCTTATTATTACATTTATTGATACCTTATACTTTTCATTACTTTCATGTAGCAGTATTCTTACTTATTGAAACATTTTTATGTGTTTTACAATATGCTTTTACATCAATACTAACCCATTTTGAAATTGGTAATTATGCCAATTCCAAAACACCCTTAGGATTTCTACCATAGAAAATATGAAATGTTGATTTCCTCATTTATCTATTCATTGAAGTGTTATATGAAAACATAGACTATGGTAAATACAAGTCCCATTTCTTTGGATTCTCTATAATTATGCATCTCAGTGA
This sequence comes from Torreya grandis, assembly GCA_037957365.1. Taxonomy (NCBI): domain Eukaryota; kingdom Viridiplantae; phylum Streptophyta; class Pinopsida; order Cupressales; family Taxaceae; genus Torreya; species Torreya grandis. The sequence goes on from JARHVA010003258.1 coordinate 172,826, forward strand.
ATTTCCCAAGCTCCTGTTTACTACTTTTATTTTTCCAAATGATTGTGAATGGTATTCAATACTAAATTATAGTTTAATTCTCAACATTTTTACCCTTATAACATAACTTATGCCCTCCTAAACGTAAACAAATTAAACCTAACAATATAATGTTGGTTATGGTTGTACTTTACTCTTTGAGATATTTATTTTAAAAATAAAGATAGCTCAAACAACTTCTTAGATCAAACAGTATGGATTCCGTAAGATAGGTGTCTACATCATTATCCTATAGTTGAAAACAATTCAAATCTTGATAGTTACCATGATTATATTCATAAAATTTATTCTTGTCAATGTTATTCAACTCTAATTCTAAAATATAGGCAATGTCTTCTTATTTTAGTCTTTCCCACTATGCAAAATAACTTCTATATATACCTTTTCTTGTGTTTATTTTATTCTTATTCATAACCTATGTTATATTTTCTCTTTTTCCTTGGTATATACTTCTTGCAATCCAATTATTAACCTTATTGACATTTATCAATGATGACAGTCTTCGATACCATGGTAATATAGGTCCTAAATTTTTAGCACAATTTGATCATCTTTAGCTAATCAAATGCCAATTAAGCCCACAATCATATTTAATTTGTTCATAATCTATCTTTGAGGTCCAATGTAATTTCATTACCTTTATCTAAATTTTTCTATGATCCATATTGATTACTTAACCTTGATATTTTTATTTCTTAATTTATTATTTAAGTATCCTTCACTATAGGTCTGTACATTTACACTTTTCCTTTATAGGTCTGTAATCACTTGCTCCTACTCACTCTAGACCTTACCATTATTCTTAAATTTTTAGATTGGTTTTATAAAAATAATGAGATTATACTCGTATTATGGTTTCAAAATATGTACTAATTTTTTTCTTAGTTATATTTGAGGCCTATGATCACCTTACTCAAAATAAATTTTGATCTTTTTACACATTAACCATGATCTTGTTTTCCTAGGCCCAAGTCTATAATCAAAGGATAATAGATTATAGGAAAGGTTCCATATCCTTTTAACCTTCCCAAAAAAACTAATTTTAATCTATTAAAAAGTTTTATTAGTTGAAAAAACTCACCCAAAAGTTTATAATTCTCATTTAAGACTCCTACTCCTTTGCTTTACAAAGATTGTTAAGACACAACTTGCAATAATAGTTATAATCCCAAGTCTATAATTAATGGATAATAGATTAAATTAAATGTTCCCTGTCCTTTTAATCTTCCCACACAAAATATTTTTAATCTATTAAAAAGTCTTATTACTTGTAAAAACTCACCCAGGAGTTTATAATTCTCATTTAAGACTTTTAATCCTTTCCTTTACAAAGACTACTAAGACACAAATTGAAATAATAATTATAATCCTAATAGAAAATATTTAATAAAAATGATAGAAGACTCATCCTAAAAAATTCTTTAAAAGGTATATAACACTAATGTATACTTAAAATACCCTAATAATTCTTTACAATGCTTCACTTCCTTTGAAAGTCCAGTAACATGAAGGAAACCTACTCAATCAACCTTGTTTTAAGCCTCCTTTAGGCCTAAAATAACATATTTATTCATAATATTGTCCATAAAAAACCAAAAATAAATAAATATTAAATATACATTAAAACATTTTCCTATAGAAACGCTAATTTAGGGTTTTTGTAATCTTATACAGGCCCAAAAGCCTTCAAAATTCAATAGTTTGGCTTATATGAGGTTTAAAATTCCAAAATCAATTATAAATGATAATATACACCTACACTAACATATTTACATTATAAAACTTTATATTATAGGCCACTATGAAAAAAATAACCTTTGTATACTGATTGTGCTTATAAAAACAAGGATTTAGGATCCTAGAAAGACTTAAAGAGTGAAATTATAAATTATTCAACTAAATAATCATAGATAATGATTAAAATAGATAATATTAACTAAAATATTACCTTATTAATGATCTACTAGTTTACATGCATCATAATGTACATCCAACTCCCCTAGTTCATACCTACATGTACATAATTTTATGTTATCATCTACACAGTCATGTTTATAGAATATTGAAGATAAATGTTAACCTTTTAATAATATATAATAAAATTATTATCACTATGATAATTCAAGGAATAATCTAATATTAAAATAAACACCTTCTTTTATTGATCAAACTCTCAAAATAAGATACAAACCTTACTACAACTTTCTTCTACAGACCTTCACTTCAAACCTCTCTTATAGTACTATTTCTACTCCTCAACAATCTGATTCTCTTATATTGTACATGTAAAATAGATTCAATAATATCTCCTTAATTATTTGTTTGAATTACAAACATATGTTATTTATAGAGAACAAGACCAAATCCTTCTCAGCTTATTGCCTTAACATAGAATATGCTAAATTTTGCCTTTCTCAAGTGTTGAATCCATCATTTAAATAGATGATGAGGTGATTTCAATATTAAATGAGTGAAAATAATATTTAAATCATTATATTTACTTCCAATATCATTATGAAATGATCCATACCCTTCAGTACTAGTTACATGGATTTTAGGCCTTCTTTTAAAATTCAAATATTCAAATATGAGGTTTTTTAAGGAAAACCTTTACAAGTAACTAGAAGTGCCCATAAGATATTTTGATTACTTGGACATCATTAAATGATTAAATCAAGTAATATTATGTTATTTAATACCTATCAATACCTATTATAACCTTAAATGAGTCATGCAATGAGTCTAGACCTACTCAACTTGACTAATTAACTCACATTAACCATTATCTATAAAATTTACAAGTGTTGATTGATGTTAATTCATCAATCATCTTATCCATGAAATTTATATAAATATAAAATAATAAATACTAGAGAGATCAAAAATCTATTTTTAAACTCACCTCATAAGTAGGGTAAATTTTAGTGATTCATATAAAAATTAGCTTGGGTTTTTTATTAGCTTGGGTTGGTGAATGTTTAACTATGTGTTTCAAAAGTCTGTCAAAAGTTAACAGATGATGTTTAGGTGAGAAGGAGAGTGGGAAAATGAAAAATAATAGGTAACGTAATCTATAAGGGTGTGTGACTATATAGAAAACTTATAGATGGAATGTACCTTATTTTTCTAAGCATCACACCTCTTTGCCATAAAATGATAGAGTTGATGGTGAAAGACAATACTATTACCAAATGACAACTATGTTATCATCTTATAGTAATGATACCAAATGATATATATAATATAATTTGATAGTATATTTATAAATCATAGTAATTTTTTTATTTGATAGTAATGCTAATGAATGGTCTTTATGATATCATTTTTTTATAATGATACCAAATGATAGAAATAATGTCACTCGATAACAATGATATCATTCAATAACATTACTATCAAATTGTATTCATGTCTCAATCACCCCCTATAGTAGCCTAACCTTATTCTATGCTACCATTTGTATCTAGTACATCCCTATCTCCTGATGTGGTAACCCTTGTGTAAGAGATCTGATCTCTTCAATCCAAGGGGAAACATCTTGAGCATGGTACCACTAGACATACATAGTTTTTGGATTCTTTTTCTCTTCTACATATACCATTGTCATGTCATATTGATTCTACACCCTTGCCATAAGGATTTTTTCAATGCAAGCTTACTTTTTATGATGGTAAGGGTGATCTAGAGACACATTTGAGAGATTTTAATGCAACATGTTTGGATTATGTACCAAATGATTTACTACTTACCAAAATTTTTCCCTGGAGCATAAAGGATTATGCTTTACAATGGTTTTATAGTCTATCAATTCAATTAGTCATGACATTCAATCCTTTAGTAGACATGTTCCTAGCACATTTTTGAATCAACATTGGTGATAAGGTTTTATATGCACAAATTGCATAGTAGAAACAATGGTCAAATGAGCCCTTCATATATTATGTTCTTAGATATAAGACTATTATGGCTAAACTAACTAGCCCCATGGTTGATCAAGAGATATAAGACATATTCAAATAGAGCCTTCTACCATCACTGCATGAATCTATTCTATTCAAAATATTCTCTTCCTTCACTAAATTATGTCATACAATCAAGGGAAGAGAAATTAAGCTAATTTCAATGGAAAAACATAAGTATTCAAGTATCCTAGACATAACCAATAAGAGTAATAACAAAGTCCCATACAAGGTCAAAATCAATGATAATAAGAATCAAAATCAACCAATAGTTAATGTGGCTTTTGATCTCCCTTAGCATGTGGTTCTATCAACACCTCATCATCAAATGTTTTATTTTTTATGGAATATTGGAGTTATATTCCTAAATAATAAAGGTGTTGAGTAATGTAAATCAATCAATAAATATGTAAAAATTAACCTACTAATTTGTGTAAATAGGTTGTATTTTTGCCTTTTCTAAATATAGTAAAATGTGAGATAAATTAGAACTTATATTATTTTGGTTGATCTAGACTGAGACAAGGTCTAATACTAGATGAGAAGGAATGAGAAATAGTCAGAAATAGATCCCTGGACTTCAATTTATGATTGGATAGGAGTGCCAAAAACTAGACACCCATGTCTTTGGTGCTAGAGTCCTCCCTAGCATTTTTATCCTAAGGCTAAAAGGTTTTTGGGTTTTGTTCGCTTAGCTCAATATGACCTTGTGTACCAAATTATAGGTCCTAAATGTTGATATAACTCCCTATAGGGCTGATTATTCATGTACCTATGTCTTCTATGCAATTTGAGGAAACTTCAGTAACTGGGAAAAAGGGGTTAGTGTGTAAATAATATACTAGATGCACTTCACACCCCATGTGTGGGCATGTTGCCTACATACCAATACTCTTAAGAGGGATCAAGCTAATGTAGTTCTCTAATTTAAGTTCTTGGTATAATTTTTATATGATCAATACAACTAAAATGTGAAATTGTATGTGCCCTAGTAGGTTAGGGATTAGTATAATGACTTGAGTAAGCTTGAAACAATGTTGTAAGGTTATGTACAAAGAATGAGGAAGAGTGTTCGAGTGTACTTTCTTGTATTCTTATGTCTCTCTTGTAAATGAGTGCCAACCCTTCTAAATAGACTTTGAATCACCTTTTATAGGGAAATAAATGATTGTGGGTTAAATAAATTCATATGAGGCTGATAGGGAAAAAGATAAGGAACTAAAAGAATCTTATCATTGGAGGTTAAAATGAACTTGGACAATAGTGCCAAAAATAAGACACCTTGAATTCTAGTGCTCTTATCCTATTTTTTCATTATTGTCCTAAGGGAATGAGACCTGGGGGGATAGATATGGGCTTGAGAGGGATACCTACATCTCAAAAAACTATGTTTGGGAAGCTATAGATGACTAGGAATCAGAGACAGAAGCATCCTAGAAGGGTTGTGTGAGCCAACATGAGGACCTATAGATTAAATGTCTTAGCTATACTAAAGTTGTACAATTTCACATTTTACATTACTATATTTACCCCCGCCCCCCCTTTATTATAGTGATGCAACAAAGTGAAATACTAGGATAAAGGAAAACAAGAAGCATACCTAAACTTACTTGTAAGGATGAAGCTCATGAAGCTATGTGATGATGGATGTGCATAGAGAGGGCATGTTTTGAAGTGTGAATCTACAAATGAAAACATAAATTAGATCAGTTCTTAATAGATACAATATATCTAAAATAATAATGTACAAGAGCTAAGTAATAGGAAGATAAAGGAATGAATACACCTTACTGGATAAGTGAACCAATACAAAACCTATTGTGATGCTGGAATCTACTAGATGATGTTGAGTGTGTGTTAAATCAAGAGTAATATCATGAATGGAGCTGATTACTCAATTCCATATAATGTGGCTCAATAATGTAAAGGTTGTCCCTTTAGCTCCATCATCACCAACTATGTAAAGCTAAGAAATCATGCATGTGTTAATTGATGTGTAGATTATGTGTCTAATCCCTCTGAATAGGTGGCTTAAGAATATAAAGGCTAGATGTTTAGCTCCATCATTACCTCATAAAGTGAAGCTATGAAGTGATACCAGTATATAATAGATGTCATATGAGATGGCTCATAGAGCCCATGGATGTGCTAGAAATATGACAATGGGGTGTGGATAGCCTAAATGTGTGCTAGAAACTAGGCCACTCTTGGCCATTTCAAAAGATGGAGGTGTGGCTTGTATGAAAGCCTCTCCAAAATTGATGCAAAATGCTTATGTGAAAGCCAACTTGGGAGCTTAGGTACTTGAAAATACAAACTTTTATGAAATTTTAACTCAAAATATGATGCTAACCACTTACAGATGGAGTAAGGCACACAACTACTGAGAATGCCTAGGTATAAACTAAACTTAAAAAGAAAAGAAAATCAATGTGTCATGCACATTACCCCAAATCATTGATGTCTAGAACATGGATTCTGATCTGGAAGTTATGCTAACTACCTAATCTGAACTAAAAGTGAGAACCATCATGTCGTGCATGATAACCCACTATATCTGAGAAAATTGTACTAAAACTATTAAATCTAATTGATTTGGAAGTGCAAAAACTATCCCTGAACTAAACATTTTGCTTGTTTATGGAAGCCCTATGTTTTTTCCTACCTAGATATGAATGCTAAAATGTGAACACCCTTGTGTTTGGTGTTTCTATCTATTTCTAGTGTTGTTTAGTGTGAAAACTGATTACTGATCTAAAACTGTCACTATTTTTTTACTCTGGTTTAACCAATTTGACCTCTAAATTTTGTATTGATTGTTTTGAATGCTTCTATTTGACTGTTAAGAGGTTTGATCTCTATAAAATAACCCTATTTGATGCCCCCTCTTTTGAGGGTAGTAATGATGAACCTGTAATGACTGACCTTAGAAGAAAAGAGACCTGCAGGTGTCCTAAGCTATATAGATGCATGACATAATATTGAATTTTTGATAAGATATTTCAAGATATAGAAATATTTGAATTGATAAATTGTTAGATCAATAGGGGCATGCCTAGATAGATATAATAATGTAAAATAATGTGCATGATACTGAACTGGACTAGTAATGTTAGATATTAGTTTTTAGTTTGTTAGTAAGCATAGAGGGATGGATCATGATGTCCATCGTGGCATCTAAGAGAAAAGGAAAATGCATGATATAGATTATGGCATTGCAATAATCGAAAATCAATCAACCAACAAGCATGCAAAATAAGAAGCCAAAAACATACAAAGGTGGCCAAAGGGCCATGTAAATAAGGGACATGCATACATGTCACTCAAACTAGAAGACAATCATGGAAGGCATATTTGAATACTGCATACACATACAAGTGGAAGAAGAAAAGTTGGCACAAGGGCCTTAAACACATGAAAAAGTACAAACAAAGGACATTGGCAAATGTCTTAAAGCACACACATGAAGATGAGAAAGAACTAGAAATGCAATCACACAAGCTATGCTAAGTAAGGAATGAAAGCAAAAGTAAGAACTAGAAATGTAATCACACATATAACTAATCAAAGCAAATGTGAAATTATGCAAAACATGTGTAGTACAAGACTAGGTATATGCTAAGAAATACACAAGTTCTGAGTACTAGTGAAATGTCGATATAGTAATTTATGTATTGATTTCTATCATTGGTAGAGATCTTTTTAAATGATATTTTGATGGATAGTTACTATGGTACTTAACCTTAATAGAAGCCAAAATTGATCTCACTCAAATACATGACAATGAGTGTGGTGGCCATTTTAACAAAAAATCCATGTCATACAAACTCATATAACAAGGGTACTACTAGCCCACCATGGAAGATGAATGTTTATAATATGTAGATCTATGCGATAAATGTCAATGGCATAGTAACTTGCAGCATGCACTGTCACAATAATTACAACCTATTATCTCTTCATGGGCATTCATATTATGGGGATTTGACCTGATTGGAAAAATCAACCTATGAGTTTGTTAATGGACATAAGTTCATAATCATAGCTATAGAGTACTTTACCAAATGGGTAGAAGCCATTCCATTTCAATCTACCATAGGCAAATACATTTATAGTTTTATCATGACTCATATTATTTTGTACTTCGACGTACCTATAGTCATTACTTATGATAATGGAGCATCATTCAAGAACAAAATTGTCAAAAAAAATTATACCAAATACAAAATTAAACACACGTTCTCCACCCCATATTACCCACAAGTAAATGGTCAATAAAAAACCACTAAAAAAATAACCAACAACATTTTGAGAAAAATAGTAACCAAATTTGGTGATGATTGGCACAATCAACTAGTCTTTGCACTATGGGCCTACCATACTAGCATTTTTATACCCATAAGGGCTACCCCTTATTCACTCATTTATTGTACAGAAGTAGTTTTACCATTGGAATTATAAATTCCATCTCTTCATGTTTCCCTCAAATGTATTTTCACTAATGACCAATATCATGAAAAGCATCTACACTAGCTCAAATAGTTAGATCATACACACATTCAAGCTACATAACACCTCAAAATCTACAAACAATGTATCCAACAATCCTATAATAAGTGAGTGCACATCATAGAATTTGAAGTTAATGATCTTGTCCTTAAATTGAATCTTCGTAATGTTAATGCCAAAGAAGAAATTAAAGGAAAATCCAAACCAAATTGGCTACGTCCTTACATCATTACTGAAAAGCTTAACTCTAAAGTGTATCATCTAGCCTCACTTGAAGGAAAGAAACTCAAAAATCCAATGAACATTATGCATCTACATAGATTCCATGTATAGTATGTTATTTCTACGCATTGTTTGTGCATAATTTCTTACCAAGCATTGATTGTACATATTATCTCCTACTTGATTTTACATAGTTCAAATATTGTCAAAAACACAAAAATAATATAACTCTTCAAAATACATAAAACATTCAAAAAATTTATAAAACCACTAAAAACATTATTGATTGTATGCATCATCCATGTTTAATTTACTACTATCATGCTAGGACTTACATTCATTATTTCATGCTATTGTATGCCGATTTATCTACACTACCATGCTTCACTTGATCTTCTTTAAGTGTGTGTAGTGATATCCAGCTATTTGATGGCTTCATTCTACCCATTTCATAGGGCATTCCTACTTCTACACTCGAGATATACATCGATATACTATCATGCTAGGACTTACATTCATTATTTCATGCTATTGTATGCTGATTTATCTACACTACCATGCTTCACTTGATCTTCTTTAAGTGTGTGTAGTGATATCCAGCTATTTGATGGCTTCATTCTACCCATTTCATAGGGCATTCCTACTTCTACACTCGAGATATACATCGATATACACATAAACTGGGGGAATATTCTACATGACTACACCATTCAAGTTATGTCATTATTACACTACACACTCTAAGTTATCATGCTGATGTACATTACTCTATAGATTACATAGATAATTACATCAAAATTTCACTAGTACTTAGGACTTGTGTATTTCTTAGCATATACATATTCTTTTACTACACATGTTTTGCATGATTTCACACTTACTTTGATTAGTTAGATGTGTGATTTCATTTCCATTTCTTGCTCACCTTCATGTGTGTACCTTAGGAGATTTGCTAATGTTCTTTGCTTGTACATTTTTATGTGCTTATGGCCCTTATGCCAACTTTGCTTCTTCCAATTGTATGTGTATGTGGTATTTGAATATCCCTTACATGCTTGTCTTCTAGTTTAAGTGACATGTGTCCATGTCCCTTTTTTGTGTGGCTCCTTGGCCACCATTGTATTCTTCTTGCTTCATATGCTTGTTTTCTTATTTTCTCCTCATTTTGTACAATTCCATGATTCCAACCATGTATTTATCTTGCTTCTTAGATGCCATGATGGACATCATGCTCCATCCTTCCATGCTTACTAACAACTAATATCTAACATCAATAGTCTAGTTCAGTATCATACACATGCTCTTACATTGTTATATCTATCTAGGCATACCCCTATTGATCTAACAATATATCAATTCAAATATTTCTATATCTTGAAATATCTTATCAAAAATTCAATATTATGTCATGCATCTATATAGCTTAGGACACCTGCAGGTCTCTTTTCTTCTAAGGTCAGTCATTACAGGTTCATCATTACTACCCTCAAAAGAGGGGAAATCAAATAGGGATTTTTCATAGAGATCAAATCTCTTAACAATAAAAACAATAACATTCAAAATAATTAGTACAGAATCCAGAGGTTAAACTGGTCAAACCAAAGCAAAAAAATAGTGATAATTTCATATCAATAATCAATTTTCACACTAGACAATAGTGACAGAAATAGACAACAATGCCAAATATAGGGGTGTCCACATTTTGGTTCTCTTTTCCAAGCAAGAAAACACTCAGGGCTTCTAGAAACAGGGAAAAATTTTAGTTTAGGGATAGTTTCTACTCTTCTAGATTAGTCAAATTCAGTAGTTTTAGTATGGTTTTATCAGATATAGTGGGTTATCATGCCTGACATGATGGTTCTCAATTTTAGTTTAGATTAGGTAGTTGTCATAACTTCTAGATCAAAATCCATGTTCTAGACATTAATGATTAGGGGCAATGTGCATGTCAAATTGATCTTTCTTTGTTTTTGAGTTTAGTTTATTCCCAGACATTATTAGTAGTTGCATATCTTACTCCATCTGTAGGTTGTTAACATCACATTTTGAGTCAAAATTTCATACAAGTTTGGATTTTTGAGTACTTGAGTTGGCTTTCACATAAGTATTTTGCATCAATTTTGGAGAGGCTTTCATACAAATCCCACCTCCATATTTTGAAATGGCCCAGAGTGGTCTAGTTTCTAGCACACATTTAGGCTACCCATGCCTCATTGCCAGATTTATAAAACATCCATGGGCTCCACAAGCCATCTCATATGACATATATTCTATATTGGTCTCACTTTATAGCTTCACTTCATGGGGCAATGATGGATCCAAAGGGCCAGATTTTGTATTCTTGAGCCATCTATTCAAAGGGATTGGGCACATAGTTTAGACATCGATTAACCCATACATGATTCATTAACTTCACATAGTTGGTGATGATGGAGCCAAAGGGCCAACCTTTGAATTATTGAGCGACATTATGAATAATTGAGCACTTAGCTCCATTCATGATATTACTCTTGATTCAACACACATATAGCATTATCCAACACATTCCAACATCACAACAGGTTTATATTGGTTCACGTATCTGATGTGGTGTATTTGTTCCTTTCTTTTCCTCTTACTCAACTCTTGTACATTCTTATTTTAGATATAGTGTATCTAGTTAGAATTAATATACTTTATATTTTTATTTGCAGATTCACACTTCATAGCATGCTTTCTCAATGCACATCCAACGTCACACAACTTTATGAGCTTCACCTTTATAGGTAAGTTTAGGTATACTTCTTATTTTCCTTTATCCTAGTAGTTCACTTTTATACATTAATATAATAAAGGGGGGGAATATAGTCATGTAAAATTTGAAATTATACAACTTCAATATGGCTAAGACACCTAATCCATAGGTCTTCCTATTGGCTCACACAACCCTTCTAGGCTACTTCTATCACTGATTCCTAATCATCTATAGCTTCTCATACTTAGTTTTTTGAGACCTAGGTAACCCTCTCAGGCCTAGATTTATTCCCTTTCATCTCATCCCATTAGGAAAATAGCACCTAAATAGGATAGGAGCATTGGAATTTAGGGCGTCTTGTTTTTAGTGTTGTTATCCAAGTGTATTTTTACCTCTAACGGTCAGATTTTATTGAATCTTTATATTCTTCCCTATCAGCCTAATACAAGTTCATTTAACCCATGATCATTAATTACCTTATAAAATTCCATTCAAAGTCTATTTAAAAGGGTTAACACTCATTTTCAAGAGATATGAAAGAATATAATCAATTACACTCAAGCACTCTTCCCTATTCTTTGCATACAACCTTCCAATATTATTCAAATCTTACTCAACTCATTACACCAGTCCTTAGCTAGCTGAAGCACATCCAATTTTGCATTCTAATTGCATTGATCATACACAAATTACACCAAGAACTTCAATGGTATAACTACATTATCTTGATCCCTCTTCAAATTATTGGTATGTAAGTAGCATGCCCACACATGGGGTGTGAAGTGCATCCAACATATCCTTTACACACTAACCTCTTCTCTTTATTTATAAAGTTTGCATTCAAATTCGATCATCAAGAAATTTTAAGGGTTTTGAAAATAAAAATAGTCACACAATGAGCTTGGCAAGGTCCCAGACCCAAAAATTTTAGTGATACAGTAACACAAGCATCTTGAACAAAACCTAGATAGCTTTCAGCCTCAGGACAACAATGCCAGAATATGACTATAACATTGAATAGTAGGGTGTACTCTTTTTAGCACTCTTATCTAACCCAAAAACAAAGTCTAGAGATCTATTTTTAATTGTTTTTTAGTCTTGTTCCTCCAGTATTAGACCTTGTCTCAGTCTAGATCAACCAATCATATTTGATAAGATCGATAAAAAAAGATGAATTACTTGATCACAAAGTATAATGACAAGAATGAGATGTTTGAATTTGCATCCTCACATGTAGGTGCATATATATTCACTATTAATGATGAACCTCTTGAATAAGAATTAGAATTTCCTTCATAGTTATGGAATATTCATTTTGATGGGAATAATTCAAAGGAAGGTTTAGGAAATGATATAATTTTGATTAATCTAGATGGGAAGAAATATTTGGCTTCATATAGGTTACAATTCAATTACATGAATAATAATGCTGAGTATAAATCTTTGATCCTAAACTTACATTTTATAGTGGAACATGACATCAAGAAATTGGTGATATTTTGTGATATAGAACTAGTTCCTAACCAAATTAAAACAAAATACCAATGTAAACTTTATTACTTGAAAAAGTAGAAACATAGATCATGGGACTTTATAAAATCCTTTGAAGTATTCAACATAATATCTATTCTAATAAAATAAAATCAAATGGTAGATTCACTAATAGCTTCAGCTACCAATTTGGAACCACTCATAGAATCTAAGATGCAAAATTTTTACATGGAGATGGTTCCTTTTTCCTATTTCCTAAATACCATTGAGAACTTTTAGGTATTTGATTATTACCATTAGATCATATAATTCATCAATAGTTCTAGATCCTTTGAATCCCATGTTATAGATCAAAGGTATGTTTAACCCATGTATATAAAATATTTAGGAGAAGATAACATCTTATATCTAATAGAGAACCACATTTCTATGGGGATGGCCTAACTAGTATGAACTATTGACATGGGTCCACAAGATCAAAAGCATAAAAAACCTAAAACAACTCAATATGAATTTTTAAAAGATAATCTAGGAACTAACCAACATCTCCTAGTATATAAACATTATTCTAAGTTACAATGAAAGTGAGACACAAATGTTTAAGTCTACTGATAGAATACAAATATGTGATCACTTGGACATGCAAAGATTTTAAGGTCTTTTTGATCCCATGGTCATCATGCATGATATCCCACTAAATACATAACATAATACCTTTGTGCAAAGGTAGAGGTTGGTAAATCATATTTTATGTCCCTTAATTTAGATGAAAGTACATAAAATATTAGATTTAAATATTATTTTTCACATTAGGCATTCCATTTGGGTAGTCAACCTAGTGCATGTTAGGAAGAAGAATGAAGAAATGAGGTTTTTCATTGATTTTATAAACCTAAACCAAACATCATAAAAGGATAACTATACTTATCCCTCTTTGTATGAGTTGATCCAAAATGGTTTGTGTTTCTTAGATGAGGTCCTTCCTATTTTGATTATCAGGTGATAATCAAGTGTTAGTAAAAGCAAAAGATAGAACAAAGACCACCTTCACCACCAAGTCAGGGAATTTTACATTAAAAAATAAGCCTTTTGGCTTAATTAATGTAGGATAAACATTACAATAACCTATGCACTTCATCTTTCAAGTATTATTTGGCATGTGCATCATCATCTACATGGATGACTTGATAGTGTTTTAAAATAATCGATCATGTAGATCATCTAGAATAAGTATTCAGTAGATGTAATAGATAAAGAGTGTCACTCAATCCAACATAGATCATCTTTGGAGTTACTGAAGGGAAATTATTAGTACATGTCATTACCAAAGATGGGACTTTCATCAACCTAGAATGAATCCAGATCATTTCTAAGTTAACGTATCTTAACAATAAGAAATAATTGAAGTCTTTCTTTGGTAAGATAAAATTTGTGAGGAAATTTATCTCTAGATTTTTATATATTGTCAATATATTGAAGGCCTTGTTAAAACAAGATTCTAAAATATAATTGAAAACTAAAGCCAATAATTAGGATATAAAAATTTCCATTACCCAAGATCTCTTTATGATTAGCCTGCTCTTCACTAATAATTTTTTCCTTTATTCATTTACTTTAGAACATACCATAGTAGTAATACTAAAATAAAATTGAATGATAATGAGCATATAGTTGCCTACATGAGTACTAACCTCAAGGATACATAACTAAATTATTCAATTATAGATAAGTAGATATGTGCACTAATCAAAGTTATAAATAATTACATTATAAGGAATAAGATGATGCCATTATCCTAGATCCAATCATCAATCTCATGCTTAGCCATAATAAATTAGGTGTAAGAAGAGGAAAATGGATGGAAATATTATAAAAGTTTTGTAAGAAGAGGAAAGTAGATGGATATATTACAAGAGTTTGATCTTGAAATAAGACCAAATAAGATGGTTTGAGGATAGGGAATCATTTGGCTCATTAATGAGACATACCCACATAATTACATTAAACATATTAATGAGACATAAGTGGCTAGTGGTGAATGGTATGCCAACATCATCCACTACTTACTCATAAGTACATATCCCCTAGAATTACATAAGGAACAAAGGTGAGCCCTTAGGCTCAAATCAACCCATTATATGATAAATAAGGGTGTTTTATACTGAAATAACTATGAAGGCATATTATTTGAGGCATGTATCTAAAAATGAAACTAAATATATATTGAATAACTTAAATAATAGAATAGTTAGTGGACATCTCTTAGGTAATGCCATAACTTATAAAATCTTGAGAATAGGATACTAATAACCTACAATTTTAAAACATACCCATAATCATGTTAGGACATGTCATGAGTGTTAGGCATTTGGGAGAAGGGAAGTGCATGATACCATGACTTTATAACTATTCATTGAGGGAATCCATTTCATTCAATGAGGTCTTGATTTCATTGGGGCAATCAATCCAAATTCTTCAATATGGAGTAAATTTATTCTAATAGTCATTGATTATTATAATAGATGGACAAAATATGTAACCAAAAACAATTATATAGCCTAATATGTGATGAAATTAATGGAAGATAACATATTTACTAGTTTTGGCACCCGAATTTCATTGAATTGTATAATAATCCAAGATTCCAATATACATAATTCACTGAGTGGGCCTACAATAATCAAGTTACCATCAAGTTTTTATCAAATTAATATCCCCAAGGGAAAAGAGTAGTTGAGTACTCTAACTAGAATCTAATAGATGCCATTAAGAAATTATCACAAGAATAACCAAGATAATAACATCTATTTCTAAATTATGCATTATGGGTAGACATAACAAGGAATAAACAAACCCTTAATGCCTCACCTTTCCTACTATTTTATAGACAATAACCATTTTTTGTATCATTATTATAATACCAACATTTTATTTAATGCAAAAGTACATGGAAGAAGATGAAATAATACAATCCATATTAATAAATATAGTATACAAATAAAATAAATGAGCTGAATCAATGCATAGCTTTAATAAACACCAAGACATTCTCAAAAGGTGGTTTAATAAAATATTTAAAATCAAACCACTAAGGATTTTAGACCTAGTGTTTTAATGCAATAAAGCACATGAAAAGAAAGAGAATCATGATAATTTAAATCATTTATGGATTTTACCAAATTAAATATATTAAATATTAGGTAAAAATGCATTTCATTTGAAGTGTCTCCAAGGTAAATACCTCACTTTTCCAATCAATAGAAATTTTTTACAGCATTATTTCACGACTACTCCAACTAGAGATGCTTATGAATTATTATGAGTACACATGTAGATGTAGGAGTATATTACAAGATTATATTTCCTTTTTTATATACTATGTTCCCTATTTTTTAGATTAATCTTTAATATTTTCTTAGACTACTTTCCTATTTTCCGCATTTGCTTTCATAGTTAGTGTTGTTTTCTAGGTTATTTTCTCAAAACAACAAAATAGTCCAATCAATTTATTATAATGGAATTATGAAATACTTACCAAAATAAAATAAATGACATAAGAGGAAGCACCATTAATGTCAACCAAGATTTGTTCTAGTAGTACTTGAAGTTCTTGGATTGAGGTATGTGTTATGATAGAATTAAGTTCTACTTAAATTTAATAAGATCAATGGCCCTTTGAGATATTCTCTGAATAAGTCATAAAAAATTTAGAAATATTTTTATTTACAAAGATCAAGTGCAATGTTTCATTCTTAAACATGGATGATATATAATGAACATTGAAATGGATGCACATTGGCAAGGACATATTGATAAAAATAAGCTTTCTTATACATACACCAAGCCATTGGTGATTATTGATCCTTCTTCCATCTATGTTTTAAATACATACACAAATATATATTTGTGTGTGTGTGTGTGTGTGTGTGTGTGTGTGTGTGTGTGTGTGTGTGTGTGTGTGTGTGTGTGTGTGTGTGTGTGTGTGTGTGTGTGTCTACACACACACACACACACACACACACACACACACACACACACACACACACACACACACACACACACACACACACACACACACACACACACACACACATGTATGTATTTATTTGAAACACAAATGGAAGAAGGATTTATAATCACCAATGGTTGGGTATTATTAATCATGAAATATACTGAGAGGGAGGTGAATCAGTATATTATATATCTTATAAAACTTTCCCTTTATCAAATTCCACTTAATCAAACATTCAAGATATGAAATAAAACTCAAACAATAAACATCACACAAGATAGAGAGAGACACCAGATATAACGTGGAAACCCAATGTGGGAAAAACCATGGAGAAGAATCTCAAGTATTTTCATGAGAACAAACCCACAGGAGCACCATACCCCATTGTTGAGTACCAACCTTAGCTACAATTCGTGAGCACCAACCCATAGGAGCTTCAAACCCCTTTACCAAGCACCAACCCAGCTACTATTTGTGAGCACCAATCCACAGGAGCCCCAACCCCTTTGTCAAGAACCAACCCAGCAACAATTCATGAGCACCAACCCACAAGAGCACCAACCCCTTTGATGAGCACCAACCCACAAGAGCACCAACCCCTTTGTGTATACCACAAACCTATCTCTTAATGTTGCTATCTCAACAAATGATAAATCAATACAACATCTCCTTCCTCTCTCTCACCTTTGCTCTTCTAAGCTAGATATAACAAATACAAATCATATTCATCTCTCACAATTGCTCTTCTAAGCTAGATATCACAATATCAAATCAACCTCTCTCTCAACCATATTATAAATGGATTCTCAAGCCTTTATTTATAGCTTTCCAAATGAACTTTGGCCTTCCCCCTTTGTGACCTTTCAATCCTCATGGAAAATGGCACCAATCTTGGATGACCCTTCATATTCAAGCCTTTAAAAAGTCTTGTGGTGACCCTTCATGACCAAAAACGTCCTTCCCACTTTTTTCCTTATCTTTGGTGACTCTTTGTATTCCTCAAAGTGTCCCTTCATGAGAAATTACGCCCTTACTCTTTTGTCTTCACTTGGTGACTCTTGGAATTCCCCAAGATGACTCTTCATGGGAAAATGCATCCCATCCTTCTTTTGTATTTACTCCATGGCTCTTCGACTTCTCCATGGGCCCTTATTTTGTCTCATATGTAACCAAAAATATATTCATTAATATTAAATAAATATTAACTCATATTAGCCAAGATATATTTATTACAAACAACATTAAATGCAATGGGGCCTTTATCATCAATAATGCTAAACATTTGACATTAATGACAATATTTAAAATAATCTCCCCCTTTGTCATTGATGGAAACCTCAATCCTGAAACTATCACATCCTATCACCTGTACATACCATCATTTGAAAACATACAGTAACTCCTCCTTACTGTAGCAACCTGTTCCTATTTCCTGTACCTATTTTCTACACCTGTACTTATACCTATTATTCTCCCCCTTTGACCTCAATGGCAAAGGTCCTACCTAGAGATAACACTTAGTTCCCCCTCACTTGATGATAAACATCAATGACAAGAAGTAATAGAAATTACTCGCAAATCCTCTCGTCGATCTTTGAATGTATCCTTTGATCGTGCCTTTGAGAAGATATCTGACAATACATACACATTATTCCCTGTCCTTTGAGCATCTGCAATCAACTCATTTGAATCTTTTCTTCTAATCTCAAAACCTTCTTTATGAAACTTTAGTGTATATCCTTGATCACATATTTGACTAACACTCAATAGATTATGCTTAAAACCTTTTACATACAAAACATTCTTAGTCTTAGTTCTACCATAATCCAAACTCAAAGTACCTTTTCTTGCTATCCTGGTAGTGGTTTTATCTCCAAATCTCACTGTACCACCATTGATCTTGTTTAGATATATGAATTTACTTTTATCTCCTATCATATGCCTTGAACATCCGCTATCAATTAACCATGGCTGATCTTTACCTCTTACATGTAGAGCTGTCTGAACCATCATAGAATCTTCATGTTGTTTCTTCTGTCATGAACATGTTTAAACCTTCTTCTTGATGAATGGTGCTTTTAAACTCTAATCCTTTTTGACTGACTTGAACACGCTTCTACAATACCAAGCTATGTGTCCGAAATTGTTGCACTTGTAGCATACTATGGTGTCTTCATCAAAGCTTGATAGAGGAGCAAAAGAGTTGTGGATTCTGCTTGACTCTACTTGAATTTTCTTCTCCTTATTTCTTAAATTATTAGCTCTTTTTCTACATTCTAATTTATTGTAACCATGTCCATTACAATAAAAAAAATAGCCATAAAAATAAGACCTATCTATATATCTCTGACCTGATTACCTTTTGTAACTTTGTTCCTTCCAGCCTTCTCTATTTGGAATGTCCTCTATATTCTTCACTTCTCCCCTTTTTATTTCCTCCTGTGTAAGAGCTTCAACATAGCTCTTTTTCTTTTCAAAACTAATCCCTATCTTATCTGAATATGCTTTTTGACTTTCCAATATCTTATTCAGCATGTTAGTGTTATCTTCAAATTTTGAATCACTGACTACTTTATCACTGACTGCCTTCTTAATATCTTCTTTTAAAGAGGCAATTTAAATAACATACCTTTCATAATATTTTCTTGATATTTCCAACTATGTTGTGAGATCTTCTTCATTCTTCTTGGCTTCTTCAAAGTGTGCTTGTAGATCTTCAATCATTTCCTTTGACTCTTGTTCATTTTTCTTGATCTGGTGCTTTAATATTTGATTCTTCTTCTAAATAGCTTCTAACTCTTCTAAGCCACAAATGAGCTCTCCTTCCATATTTACTTCAGATTCTTCCTCTTCTTCTTCTTGATCACCTTCATGTATAGCCATCAATAGAATCTCTTCTTCTTCTGAATCACTGACTCCACTATCTTCGCCTGAGCTAGGATATTTAGAATACAGACTCTTCTTCTCGAATCCCTTCTTAGATTTGCCTTTGAAATTCTTCTTGTATGTAGGCTTTTCTTCTTCATCATCTTTAACTTTATTTGGGCATATAGCTAAAAAATGTCCAATCTCTCCACAATTAAAACATTTAAAAGGTAATTTTCCTTGATATTTACCTGTTCCTCTTTTCGGCTTGCAAATGAAAAGTGCTCCGTTGTCATCTTCATCATTACTAGAACTATCACTTGATTCTTGAATCTTAGCTTTCTTCTTCTTTGATGTCTTGAAAGTTGCTTCTCTTTTTGAGGGTTTATCTTGTTCTTTCCGCATCTCATATGCCATGAGAATACCATGAAGCTCATCCATCTTTAGCTTGGCTAAATTTTTTATCTCCTCAATTACCGAAACATTTGCATCATATCTCATTGGTAGAGATCTCAAAACCTTTTGCACCATCGTTGACTCATCCAACATTTCTCCAAGATCTTGAATCTGATTTATGACTTGATTAACTTGCAAAAGATAACTTGCTATATCTTCTTCTTCTTCCATCTTCAAACTTTCAAACTGCCTTCTAAAAGTTTACAACTTAGCTTATTGAACCTTTCCATCACCTTTGTAAATATTCTAAAGTTTTACTCAAGTTTCATGAGCAGATTTACATTTCATAACTTTAACAAATTTAGATTCACATAAACCACATAAAATAGTATTTAAAGCTTTAGCATTACATTCACTTGCCTTCTTTTCTGCTAGAGTAATTGTAGATGTCTATGGCTCTTCATATTCTTCCACCACTGATTTCCATATGTCAAAACTAAGGGCCATCAAATAAACCTTCATTCTCATGCTCCAAAAATCATAATTAATCCCATCAAACAAAGGTGCCTTATTTGTATAAAATCCTTCCTGTGACCCAGCCATCGTGCTTTCCCGATCTACCTTCAAGCTGTAAAACTTTTCAAAAAGGAACCTGCTCTGATACCAATTGTTAAGCATAGAATATATTGAGAGGTGGGGGTAAATCATTATATTATATATCTTACAAAACTTTCCCTTTATCAAATTCCACTTAATCAAACATTCAAGATATGCAATAAAACTCAAACAATAAATATCACACAAGATAAAGAGAGACACTAGATATAACATGGAAACCCAATGTGGGAAAAACCACAGAGAACAATTTCAAGTATATTCATGAGAAAAAACCCACAGGAGAACCATACCCCTTTGTCGAGTACCAACCTCAGCTATAATTCATGAGAACCAACCGACAAGATCTTCAAACCCCTTTGTCAAGCACCAACCCAGCTACTATTTGTGAGCACCAACCCACAGGAGCACCAACCCCTTTGCCAAGCATCAACCCAACAACAATTCATGAGCACCAACCCATAGGAACACCAACCCCTTTGATGAGCACCAACCCACAGGAGCACCAACCCCTTTGTGTATAGCACACACCTATCTCTCAATGTTATTATCTCAACAAATGATAGATCAACACAACATCTCCTTCCTCTCTCTCACCTTTGCTCTTCTAAGCTAGATATAATAAATACAAATCATATTCATCTCTCACAATTGCTCTTCTAAGCTAGATATCACAATATCAAATCAACCTCTCTCTCTCAACCATATTATAAATGGCTTCTCAAGCCTTTATTTATAGCTTTCCAAATGAACTTTGGCCTTCCTCCTTTGTGACCCTTCAATCCTTATGGAAAATGGCACCAATCTTGGATGACCCTTCATATTCAAGCCTTTGAAAAGTCATGTGGTGACCCTTCATGACTAAAAACGTCCTTCCCACTTTTGTCCTTATCTTTGGTGACTCTTTGTATTCCTTAAAGTGTCCCTTCATGAGAAATTGTGCCCTTACTCTTTTGTCTTCACTTGGTGACTCTTTGGATTCCCCAAGATGACTCTTCATGGGAAAAATTGTCCCATCCTTCTTTTTTCTTTACCCCATGGCTCTTCGACTTCTCCATGGGCCCTTCTTTTGTCTCATATGCAAATAAAAATATATTTGTTAATATTAAATAAATATTAACTCATATTAGCCAAGATATATTTATTACAAACAACATTAAATGCAATGGGGCCTTTATCATCAATAATGCTAAACCTTTGACATCAATGACAATATTTCCAATAGGTATATGTATAAGAAAACTTATTTTTAGATACATACATGCATACATATATTCATTTATACATACGTATATGTATGTGTTTATTTGTGTGTGTATTTTTGGCCATTTTGGTCCACTTACCGAACTTTTGTCTAGTTCAAATAGTTATGTAGGGTCCCATTTGTCAAATGGATCAGGTGGGTTTTAAACCAGGCTCAAATTTTGCAACTGAAGGGATCTAGACAGGGTTTCATGGTGCTGAAGAAGTACAGTGACAAGCCTAGAAAGGCCTCAGTTTACACTTAAACAAATATTTCAACATTTAGCCAAAGTGTTAAAGCATTCCTTTGGAGGACGTTTTCCACTACAAATCTTATATCAAAATTATAGAGGTTAATTATTTTAGGGATTTTTTTGCCTCTTTTTTGGTTGTGTTATTTCTTTTAGAAAAATTATTCCAAAACAATTTTCCTGAAGGCACATTTCTTCTTTTGGAAAAGTGTTCTGAAGAAAAATGTGCAAGATATTGGAATTCTTTCAAGAGGAATTATTTTGGGATTTTTTTTGACCTTTTGTTTAATTTTCTAGAATTGATTCAGACTTTTTGTCTGAAACAATTTCCCCAAAGGGTCATTTCTTTCAAAAAATGGTCCACTTCACTTTTTTTGAAGGGCAATTTTGAAGCAAAGTGTCCACTTCTAAAGCTTTTGAAGGACCATTTCAAAGTGGAAAAGTGTCCCAAATAATTTCCCCAAAGGGCTCTTTTTTTGGGTAAATGGTCCACTTCAAGGTTCCAAAAGATATTTTACAAGCAAAGTGATCCAATTCAAAGGTTCTGAAGGGTACTTTTCTAGCAAAGTGTCCTTCTAAAAAGGTCCAAAATAGGGTTTTTGATGGACTAATTCAAAGTTTTGAAGGGCACTTTTCAGAGAGAAAGGGACCAAGACATGAATATGCCCAAACATTTTGTATGAAAGAATTATCCAACAAAAGGTTTGAGAGAAATAGTTTTTTTATTTCAAAAGGTCCTAGGTAGCCCTATAAACATCAAATTCAAGCCCCTCCAACTAGCCATTTAGATTTGAAAATCCAGATATGTCCATGCTAACATCAAGTTTAAGCTCAAATAAAGTAAGTCCTTTTGAGCTTAATTTTGATAGTTACATGACCATTAGTAATGATCATGCAAATTTCAAATGACATCCCATAGAATATCAATTTTAAAGATAATGAAGTAGCCATTGGGTTTCAAATAGTGGGTCCTAGCAAGATCAATGGTCCTTACTTGATCATACATCTCTATACAATAGCATAAGATGAGTCAAACATTTAGAGAGATCAAGGGGTCGACACATGGCATAAGCATGTAAAGATATAAACTAAAAATAATATCCTAAGGATTAACACGCATTTGAAATGTGGCATGAGCAAAGACAAGGTTGATGATTCAAAGGTAGATCCAAGGGCTCACGTTTAGTTAGTCCTGGAAAACCCAATGGAGTGAGTTGATTCAAAATGGTCATCAAACCTCAAGGGATAATGGGTGCATGATAAGTGGAACAAGTGAATTTGACTATGAAAATATTGATGGCTCATGAGCATCCATGCATAGGTAGATCCAATCATGAAAATCAAGGATATAGGTCAGTTTTTGATGACCAATCAAAACAAAGGAGGGCCCAAGTGACTTAGGTAAGGGTTGAAGAGTTTATTTTTGAATAAAGAAAGTAAGCATGATGGATTCGAGTTGGAGCATGTTTCATTTTGGGCCAAGAGTAGATATTTTAGGATCAGACAGTGTCATTAGGATCCATAGTGTAATATATGTAGAGTTTAAATGGCCATTACCAAAGCTAACTACATGGAAATAAACCTTTCTCCCTACTTGGTCATGCATAAATAAACTATTCATAAGTAGTTTCACATTAGGATAAATTAAAACAACTTGATCCCACCATTGCAACCACCATGAGTTATCACATAGAAGATGTTGTAATGATGCAATAGACTGGAGTGACCTGAATCAATCAGGAAGGGTTTGAATGAGCTTGATTCATGGCAATAGTTGTAATATCTTTTCAAATGGATTTGAATTCATTTGATTCCCTTTTGAGTACCAAAATTCCCTCTCTCGTGTTTCCTTTTTTCTATAAATATAACCTTTGAGCTATTATTTTACATCCTTCAAACTAGTACAGCTAGACTCTATCATAATTATATTCAACACTTCTTGAAGTGGTAAATAGAGAATTTTGTAGTCATTTTGATAATCTATATTTAGTATTATGTGTTTCTTTACTATGCAACTATGAATGTTATCTTCCTTTTGTATGTCCAAACTCAACCTAAGTGCTAAAAATCTACTTTATGGGCCATACAGTGTGGCTTAGTATTGATCTCTCAAAGATATAGTGGATAGCCAAACTTAAGTGTTTTTAACCAGATCATACTTTCATCTCTCCATAATCTAAGTGCATTAAACAGACCTCTATATGAAATATTGTTGCATAGAAATCATAGTGAGCATTGTATTATTTTCATATTTCATTAGTGTGTTAAAGAGTTTTAGCTTAAGAGTGGGTCTGTTATTTTTTTGGTTCATCACCACATGTTAGAATAGTTTTCATTTTATGCAATATCTTAACTCTTTTCACCTTGACCAATTTTAGGTTTTAGAAATAAAGTTCCAAATTATAAAATCTAAGGAGCTAGCCTCATGAAAAATATTAGGGGTCTGGTTTAGATATAGGCTTCCCACAACCCTGGACCATTCCCATGTTAGTCTATGTATGGGTCAGACTTGAACAAACTTGACCCTTATTAGGGTGCTATCTAGATAGATAACATTTTTAGCACACCCCATGGGACCACTAATCTTGCATATCTGAGTATAGTAGTAAGTTTTAGAGTTTCATTTCTAGGTTTGCATAATCTTTTATGTCCCCTAGGGTTATCACAATATCCTCCACAAAAGGGAAGGGATCAGATTTGTCTGATCTACCTTTATAATCAATAAATAAAAATAAGGCCTCTCAACTCAAGCCTATACCTACACCTCTTGTTCCCCATGTTGTTACCCAAAATCATCTTGTTTAATCTAGTATTATTTAGCCAAATACTATTATAAACCCCATACCTTAGATGGATATTCCTATAAGGCAAGCCTTTGTTCCATTTAATGGTGGTATTCCCTTAAACATTACTCAATGGGATGATATTTCAGTCTCAGCTTTGAATTCCCTTACCTATTATACAAGAGAACATATAGCTACTCATGTAGACCATATGGAAGATGTTGCTAATCTATGTTTAGTACATAATGTAGCCCAAGAAAATGTAGAAATGAGGTTGTTAGTAAGTTATTTCAAGGGAAAGACACTCCAGTGGTATATATGTTTGCCCCTTACATCAATAAATAGATGGGATGAGTTTAGAGAGGTCTTGTGTAAGTATTTTAAAGACAAGAGTGATCATCTTTCACTTGTATAATAACTCACAAAAATCAAGAGATTCCCTAATGAGTTCATGGTAGATTTCAACTATCGATTATAGAAGACTTGGGATAGGATTCCTATAGTAATCAAGCCTACACCCAACTATGCTTTTTTATACTATTTGAAGGCTCTCAACTTTGATGTAGCTGTAATGATTCAATCCATGGGAGGGAATACCCTACCCAGATATTTTGAATTAGAAATTAGGGATGAAAATTGCCTCATAAAAGATGGAAAGCTAGATTCAAGGCCACTAATGCCTCTCTTTCTAGAAATACATCCTCCTACTCCAACTATCATTCCAGTTATAGAATCAACAAAGTTTTATCAAACAAAAGGTGAATCAACCAATAGATTGGGTAAGATAGTGAGTCTCCTCAAAGCCTAGAACAACAAGTTGCTTGCAATGGAGAGGTAATATGATCCACCATAGAGGCCATTCTAAAATAATAATCATAATTTTTAGTACAATAGTCCATCCTATCAAACTAATCAACAAGGATAAAGGAAAAAGCTCAATCAAGGTAATAAAATCCTAATGATCTGAGTAATTCTAGAAATGTTCCAACTCAGAAAAAATATGACCAAGAAGGTCCATGGAATTCAAAGGGATAATTTAATGAGATGGTAATGGCCACTATTGTAAATATGTATCAAAACCTTGATTGGTAGCATGCTCCTTCATTTCAGAATCATAACATGATGTGTCTTCCACCACAAGCCCCCCAAGTGAGTCAAGACAACATGCATGCCAAGTCATGATCAAGATCTTAGAGCTAACAATAGGGGAGCATGATAGATCACCTATTAATACCACATTTGTGAATTTTTAAGAAGGGGAATATGTGTTTGAGTATGTAGCAACCAATATGGGACAAGACCATAGGATAAATAAATTAGTTATATCTTAGACAAGAGCTAAGATAAGGATGTTGGAGGATAAGTTGGGAAAACCTAAGGCTTCTACATCACCTCTTTAGACTAGTCAACAACCCACTTATTCATATTTAACTACTAAAACTTATACAAATCAACAAGTGCCTCAATCCCATGGGCAGCATTAGAGGTCCCATTTCTTTCCTCATGTTACTCAAATGTTGGGTGATGCTTCCACCTCCAAAGGGTAGTCCAAAGGTCCTAGTCTTCCTTTTAATATTGTGGATCATTTAAATAAGGATAATGAAACTATGTACATGTATGATGCTCTGTCTATCCCTAAGCAAAAGGAGATTCTCAATCAAGAGCTCTCTAAACTTTCATAGGTGGAAAAAATGGCTAATAAAGTGAATGTTGTTTTCATCAATAATATTCAGCCTAACTAAGCCCCTGGCCCAGTTCCCAATAAATTTCCAAGCACAATCTAACCTAAAAGTGTTGTCCCTCCTCCTAAGGTTTTAAAGCCTCCCCCATTTTATCTATCAGTCATCATAAGGGATTGTTTGGTGTATAATTACATAATTAACTTGTGTGCTTCAACCTTAGTGATGCCTAAAGCCATAGTAAACAATCTTGGGCTCAAATATGTACCTAAAAAAAATGTGTTCTTCAATTGGATGGCTCCCCTACTAAGATATTAGGAATCTTAAAGGATCTTCAGATCACCTTGGCTGCATGTCTAAATTATGTCATTTCCCAAGACATAATGGTGGTAGACCTCCCCCATATTTTTCCCTATGCTTGTCTAGAGACTTCACTACTAGTATTGGGGGATATCTATCATTTAATTGGTCATATATAGTTTTTAGAACTAGGTATGGGACCAAATTCACCATAAGGTCAGATCCTTTAGCTAGATTCTACCTAGAACCCTACATGCCGAATATCACAAATACCAACTATAGCATATTTGAAGAGGTTGAAGAGGTTCTTAATCAAAAA
Source organism: Torreya grandis (assembly GCA_037957365.1). Taxonomy (NCBI): domain Eukaryota; kingdom Viridiplantae; phylum Streptophyta; class Pinopsida; order Cupressales; family Taxaceae; genus Torreya; species Torreya grandis. Next base: position 200,242 of record JARHVA010003258.1, read on the forward strand.
CCCCATAGTCATTTGGAAGGCATCTCAGACCTATAATTGTATGAGTGGGAAGCTAATAACCATGGATTTGATCTATACAACATCATTAAAGAGACAAAATTGGGAGTGTATTGTATGCATGAGGAAGGTGTTGCAATACCTTCCTTAATTAACACTACTCAAGAAGATGGTATATATGTCTTAGTATTTGATGGCTCAAGGTGAAGAATGGAAGTGGGGTGGTAGCTATGTTGGTTTCACCCTCAAGTCAAAAGTACCATTCTGTTACAAGACTCCAATTCAGTTGCACCTCAAATACAACTGAATATGAATCTCTTTTACATGGTTTGAAAGAAGCAATGAAGAGAGGTATCTAGCTCCTCAAGGTCAAGGGTGAAAGAAAAATTATAGTGAAACATGTGAGAGGATTAAGTGTAGTCAAGATTAACCATCTAAAAGTCTATAATCACTAGGTATGGGACCTCATCAAATTTTTTTTGGTGTTTGATATCCAGTCCATACTAAGAGAAGAAAACCAACATGCAGATAAGCTTACTGCCATTAGTGTCTAGTATAAGATAGTATGAGTAAAAGGTAGCCAAGGCCAAGATAAGGTCAAGATTATATGTAGACCACCTATACTTGATAATGAGGTGAGTTGAAAAGTATTTAAAAGTCTATAATCACTAGGTATGGGACCTCATCAAATTTTTTTTGGTGTTTGATATCCAGTCCATACTAAGAGAAGAAAACCAACATGCAGATAAGCTTACTGCCATTAGTGTCTAGTATAAGATAGTAGAAGGAGTAAAAGGTAGCCAAGGCCAAGATAAGGTCAATATTATATGTAGAACACCTATACTTGATAATGAGGTGAGTTGGAAAGTATTTGATAATGATGATCAAATCATATGTTTTCTAATGTAGGAGGTAGAGTTATACCATAAGAACTAAGACAAATTCCATAATAAATATGATGATCAAATAGTACAGTTGAAATCAAACAAGCTTCCCAAAGGACTTATGACATTGGAGAGAATATTCAATGAAAATGACCATCTAATAAAATGGAAGTCATCCATATCAGATAAAGATGAACACTATGAAAAGATATAAATCTTTAAGGGCAATTTTTTGAACTTGGGAAAGGTCAATAGAATAGAAGAAAGAGATGTATTTATTGCATTATGCCTATAATTTTTTGATATTTTTGCTTGGGAATACAAAGGATTGAATGGTTTTGATGCCAAGATTTCACAGCACACCATTGAATTAGAGGGTAATGTAAAGTTAGTCAGGCAAAAATAGAGGCCTGTCAACCCAAAAGTGGAGGTTCTCATGAGAAGAGAACTCTATAAATTAATTGAATCCAAGATAATATTTACAATTAAACATTCCTCTTGGGTGGCAAACCTTATGCCAGTGAGAAAAAATAATGGAGAGATTTATTTATATGTTTACTTTAGGGACCTCAATAAGGTGTCCCTAAAGGACCATTACCCACTTCCCTCCATGGATCAAATCCTAAAAAAGGTAGCAAGTTCTCAAAGGTTTGCTAGATGGTTATTCTATCTATAATCAAATCATTGTGAAAGAAGAAGATAGGCATAATACTATCTTCACTATAAAATGGGGTACCTATGCATATTATAAAATGCCTTTTGGACTCTTCAGTGATAGAACCACCTTCTAAAGAGAAATAGATGTTGATTTTCATGGTCTTTTGAATGATATGGTTTTAGTTTTTCTTGATGATATAATAATTTTCTAAAAAGACCCTAATTATCATCTAACACATTTGAGATTTTTTTTTTTAGTAGATGCAAACAATTTGGAGTTTCTTTGAATCCAAAGAAATGCATTTTTAGGTACATGAATGGAGATTTCTAGGACATGTGGTGTCTAAAGATAGTTTGTCCATTGATCTAAAAAGGATAGAGGCAATCTTTGTTGTATCATTTCACAAACACAAGAAAGGGTTGTGTAGCTTCTTAGACAATATCAACTTCATTAGGAGTTTCATTCCAAGATTTGCAGAGATAGTCAAACCACTCACTCAAATGCTGAGAAAAGGCAAAGAGTTCACATGGATAAGAGAGGAAAAGAGGAGTTTTGAGACCATCAAGGAGGCCATATCTCATGCCCCCAATTTGTTAAATATATATTTTAACAAGGACTTATATCTATATGATTTTTCTGCATTAGATACAATTTATGCCCTGCTCATATAGTAGAATAATGAAGGTCTAGAGCAACCCATTACTTTCTTCAAGCAAGCTTTGGAGGGTTATGAAGAAAGATATAGCTTTGTTGAAAATCATGTGCTTGTTTTTGTTAAAAGTTTGAATAAATTCAAGGATCTAGTTTCAAATAGTAAGATCATACTAATGGTGGCTCACCCAAGTGTGAAGGATTTTATACTCAATAGAGATTTAAATGAAAAGAGAGTTGGATGGGTCACCAAGTGTATGGAATATGATATTGAAATCAGGGTCATGAAGGTAGTCTAAGGAAAGGGACTATGTTAACATCTTGATAAATATGTGAGAAAAGAAAAAGAGACAATCTTGGTAATCCAAGACACCCAACATGAATATGAGGACACTCTTCCATCCAATTGGACATAAAAGATTGCTAGATTTCTCCAAATAGGAGAATGTCTAAGAGGTTTAAATACATCATAAAGAAGACACTTCAAGATGTAATTAGTGCCAAACATTTTGATTGATGGAGTGTTGTTCATAAAGGACATTAGAGGTATGATCTTAAGATGTGTTAAAACTAACCAATTTGATAAGTTTCCCTACCATTTCCATGATAGTCCTTAAGGAGGCCATTTTGGAGCCTAGACCACAACTACAAAAAACATCAAATCTAGTTACTTTTGGCCTAATTTATTTATGGATGCATATGCATGGGTGAAGAAGTGTTCAAAATGTGCCATGATCATAGGGAAACATAAGTTAGCCACAATCCCACTAAATTTGATTTAAGTTGAGAAGCCTTTCATGCAATGGGCCTTAGACTTCATTGGCATGATTAATCCTTCATCTAGTGCTAGCCATATGTGGTCTTGATAGCCATAGCCTACTTCACCAAGTGGGTGGAATTAGTACCCTTGAAGGAAGTAAATGAGAACTTTGTTCTTGAGTTTTATGAAAGACTAATCACCCATTTTGGAGCACCATCCACAATAATATCAGATAATGCTTTGTCATTTAACAGCATAAAGGTATGTGAGTTATATCTTGAGAATGGTATCTATCTAAAATATTCATCTAATTATTATTTTTAGGGTAATGAAATATCGAAGTCTACTAATAAGAGCCTGATTTAGAACGTTAAGAGAATGGTGGAAGATAATCAAAGATCCTGGCACATAAAACTAAAGACTACCTTATGGGATGATAAGTTAACCCCTAAGAAGGCCATTGGTAACTTCCCTTATTTCTTAGTCTACGGAAGAGAAGCAAGGATTCCCATTTCATTAGAGCTTCTAGCTTTAGAACATGCACACCAACTAGAGCTTTTAGAAAGCGATGCAATGGAAGTAAGGATGAATGAACTAAAAGAGCTAGAGGAAATTAGGGATGATTACATGCATGATATGTGGTCTAACTAGAAATAGGTCAAGATGACCTTTGATAAATCATCTTCATCAAAGACATTCCATCAAGGTGACATAGTCCTCAAATGGGATGAGGATTATGCAAAACTAGGAAAAAACTCCAAGTTTGACAGTCTTTAGAGTGGGACCTAATCATAGGCTATATAGAGAGCAATGATTTTGAGATTGCCAAGTTAAATAGAGAGGACCTCCCCATCCCTGTTAATGGGAGGTATCTCAAATTCTACTACTAGTCCCATTTCTCACTTCTTATACATAAGTACATAGATTTATTCTTTTCCTCCAAGTGCTTTTGTACATTACTATTGTTATTCATTCTATTCATAGTTTAGGTTGTTGATTTGTATTTTTTTGATTCATCATTGTTTTCCCTCCCCATTACTCTAAAAATAATTTCTATAAGTTAAGCAAAGTCTATTTGTAGGTAATTTTTATTTGAGCAAGCTTGATCATTGTTTGGGTTCTATGACTAATAGGCTAGTCAAGCCAGCTGAGTCGCCAGAATTATTGGCCATTTTGGCCCACACCAAGTTTTTATCTAGTTCAAAAAGTTAAGCAAGTTCCCATTTGATAAATGGATCAGGTGGATTTTAAATCACACTCAAATTTTATAATTGAAGGGATCCAGATAGGTTTCATGGTACTGAAAAATTGTAAGGACAAGCCCAAAAAGGCCTAAGTTTACAGTTAGTCAATTATTTCAATATTTGGCCAAAGTGTTAAATAATTAATTTAGAGGAAGTGTTACACCCCAAATCCCATAGCAAAATTACATAGGTTAATTCTTTCAATAATTTTTCCACCTCTTTTTTGGCTAAGTGTTATTTCTTTCAATAAAATTATTTCGCAACAATTTTCCTAAAGGCACATTTCTTCATTATGAAAAGTGTTTTGAAGATAAAAGTGCTAGGTATTGGAATTATTTTGGGATGAATTCTTTCAATAGTTTTGTTTCACCCTTTTTTTCAAGTTTTAATAAATATTTTGGACATTTTGTCTGAAACAATTTCCCCAAATGGTCATTTCTTTCAAAAAATGGTCCACTTCACTTTTTTCAAAGGGCACTTTTGAAGTTAAGTTTCCACTTTTAGATTTTTCAAATGACCATTTAAAAGGGGAAAAGTGTCCCAAAAAATTTACTCAAAGGGCTCTTTTCTTAAGGAAATGGTTCACTTCAAGGTTCCAAAGGATATCTTGCAAGCAAAGTGATCCGATTTAGAGGTTCTGAAGGGCACTTTTTTGGCAAAGTGTCCTTATTAAAAGGTCCAAAATAGAGTTTTTGATAGACCAATTCAATATTTCAAAGGGCACTTTTCAGAGATCAAGGGACCAATACATGAATAGGCTCGAACATTTTTACTAAAATAATTATCCCAGAAAAGGTCTGAGAGAAATAACCATTTGATTTCAAAAGGACCTAGGCAACCACATAGATGTCAAATTCAAGCCCCTCAAACTAGCCATTTGGATTTGAAAATCTAGAGACATCTATGCTAACATCAAGTTTAAGATCCAAAAAAGTAAGTCCTTTTTAGATTAAATTTGATGATCATGCAACCGTCAATAATGGTCACACGAACATCAAATGCCATCCCATAGACTATCAATTTTAAATATCATGAAATAGCTATTGGGTTTTGAATAGTGGGTCTCAATAAGATCAATGTTCTTCACTTGATCATACATCTCAATCACATGGGTGAGATGAGTCAAATAATTAGAGAGCTCGAGGGGTCAACACATGGCATAAACACATAAAGATATAGAATGATAGTAGGATCCTAAAGATTAATGCATGTTCAACACATGGTGCGAGTGTGGATAAGGTTCATGATTGAAAGGTAAATCCAAAGGATCACATTCATTTAGACTTAGAGAATCCAATGGAGAGAGCTGAGTCAAAATGGTTATCAAACCTCAAGGGATAATGGGTGCATGACAAGTGGTATAAGTGCATTCAATTGGTAAAATATCGATGGCTCATGGGCATCTATACAAAATTAGATCCAATGGTGTGAATCAAGGATTAGATTGGTTTTTGATGACTAATCAGAATAAAAGAGGGACCAAGTCACTTAAGTGGAGGTTGAGGATTTGATTTTTGACTAAGATAAGTAATCATGATGGATCTGAGCTTGAGCACATTTTAGCTGGGGCCAAGAGTCAATATTTTGAGATCAAATGGTGCCATTGGGAGCCTATAGAGTAAGAGACATATAACTTCAATGGCCATTTCCAAAGCTAACTACATGGAAATCTAACTTCCTTCCCACTTGGGCACACATCAATAAACTAGTCATAAGTAGTTTCACATCAAGACAAATGAAAACAACCAGATCCCACCATTACATCTACCATGAGGCATCATAGAGAATATATTTTAATGATGTAATTGATTGGAGTGACCTAGATCAATTAGAAAGGGTTTGAGTGAGTGTGATTCATTGTGGCAGTTGTAAAAAAAATTCAAATGGATTGGAGTTCATTTGATTCCCTTTTGAGAACCAAAATTTCCTCTCTCTTGCTTCCTTTTTGTTAAAAATGTAGCCTTTGAGCTATTATTTTGCATCCCTAAGGATGGTATGATTAGACTACCATAATTATATTTGATACCTCTTAGAGTGGTGAATAGAGCATTTTGCAGTCATTTTGTTACTCTATATTTAGTGTTTTTTAAATTTTTTAATCCATGACTATGAATTTATTCTTCATTTTATATGTCCAAACTCAACCTAAGTGCTCTAAATATTCTTTGCTGGTCATCTAGTGTGTCTCAGCATTGATATCTCAAAGATATAATGGATAGCCAAACTTAAGTTTCTCAAACTAGACCTTACTTTCATTTCTCCCTAATCTGAGTGTATCAGACAAACCTTTATATGAAATACTATTGCATAGAAAGCATAGTGAACATTGCATTAGTTTCATATTTCATTAGTGTGTTAAGGAGTTCAAGCCTAAGAGTGGATCTATTAATTTCTTGGTGCATCACCACATGTTTAAATATTTTTCATTTTATGAAATATCTTAACTCTTTTCACCCAACTAGTTTTAGGTTTTAGAAATAAATATCCAAATTATAAAATCGAATGAGATAGCCTCAAAAACAATCCTATAGGTTTGGTCTAGATATAGGCTACCCACAACCTTAGACCATTCCCATGTTAGTCCAGGTATGGGTCAAACTTGAACAAACCTAACCCCTATTAGGGTGCTATCTAGATAGCTAACATGTATCTATATACATATTTATAAAATCATATAAACTTATTAATGAATAGTGATTCAAGTAATCTCTTCTAGGGCTATAAATCCCTGATTGATAATAAAGCAAATCTTAGAACAGAGTCAAAGGTATCTCTATTATGGTTACAAACGCATGGCTATTAATAGATCAATGCCCACGATTACCCTATTATTTTTATCATAATATTATAAATTAAAATGAAACATACACTATCCATCCAGGTCTATGTTAAAAGACTCATGGAAAGGAAAATATATATCACAAAAATCACACATAGATCCTAGGAATGAAGAGGGCTAGTATGTTGGATGATGAAGTTGGAGTCTCTTCCTACTACCTAATCTACTTATTCTTTTCCTATGAGGACTAAATTTATATCATGATGTATTAACTATGTTTATGGGTTCTCAAATACTCTATAGCATTTCCCCATTGAGTCACCCTTTTTTCTTCCCGAATACACCCCATTCTCAAATATTTAAATAGGGACCCATTATTATTAATACATGTGTATTCATGGTCCATATCAATCTTAGGAATTATAATATTGATCATATGTATACAAGCCTAAATTTGTTTTCAAATTCTAACTTTATTACAACTATATTAGAAATGAGAAAATCAAAGCTTGGGAATCATTCATTAATTATTTATCATATTTGGTTCTCTACTTTACTGATGAAATCGATATCTAATATCATGTTTTGATTTAAATAAGTAATGAGACTAATGAATATATTTAGTTTTTTTAAGATTTGATGTGTAACACCCTTTCTCAAAATTTCAGATCTTTATTAGGTTCCCCAGATTTTTATAAGTGTCAGCATCCCATTTATGCATACTTGATAATAGTTGTAACTAAAGTATTATAAGTCCCCCTGAGCCTCTAGGTTCATGAAATCATTCCACATGGATAAATCCAGTTCAATGATAATTTTTAGTATTTAAAATTACATTCTATGTTTCTTGGACAATAAAATTCATCCATGTATTTTAATCTCATAAACCTGGGACATAGTCGATCTTCAAGAAAAGTTCCAAGTCTTTGATTTCCCAAAAACCCAAATATTGTTTCACATAGAAACATATCAATCACTTAGATTATATGGTAATAGAATACATAATAAATTTTAAAAGTTTTCTAGACTCCTGATATCATGCCAATTGGTATAATCTAGTTAACCCATGATTTATAATTTCAAAGTAAGTTCATTATGTGAAAATATCTTGAGTTCCCTAGATCATGCGAAGTGGAAGAATACCATTAACATAGATAATATTATTTGAAAGTACATTATAAAAGTTATATTTTCTTTGTATCAATGAGAGCCGTCCATTTTCCACCATCTTGAAATTTAGGGGTCTATCAGATAATGTATACTACTAAAAATTTCTAAGTCTCTAGATTAATTTGAATCATCTATCTAGACAGATCTTGTTAACCCAAAATGTTTTGGTCAAAATTACATGGTTAGAACTATATTTTATATGGATTAATGAAATTAATCCATGTGTCATCATCTTGGATGCCCAAAATTGTTCATTAAGAAGGTACATAAGCAAAATACAACATTCTCTTAGGATACCGAGATTGATCCATGTGGCACTATCTCATGCACTCAAAGCCTTATGTAAAGGGTACATAGAAATTTTACAAACATCCTTGATTTCTTGAGATAATGATAGGTGATAAGATCCCAATAAGTCATGACTTGTGGAGCATGTAAATTAGAGTTATAAATTTCAAGACTCTAGGTAAATGAGATCAAGAAAAGTGTCATAAAATTGGATAGGCACTAATAAAATATCTATGTGAGAGTTGATATCTAGCATAATAATTAGAAGTGGGAAATGGACACCTATCTTAAAATGGCGATTGAGAACTTAGAATTAATGAAAAGTAACCACGTGACAGAAAATACACTTGTCAAAAATGACTTGTCAATTTTAAATCAAAATGAGAAGTAGATCCAAAAGTCATTATTGTAGTAACTTCATATTAACTAGGCATTCAAGTCTCAAGATTTGAGTAATATATGCAAACTCTTAATAACATCAAATCACTTTTCCATTCATCAATGAATTATGAACTATGAATTCAAGATATCAAACCTTCGAGAATCTTATTTTTCCTATCAAATAATTTAAAAATCATCTAGGTGAGCATACAAGAAATTATGCAATACAACAGTGGATTTTTCATCTCAAAAAGTTCACCAATCTCATTCTTAATACTCTATTTCAGGAGAAATAGAGTACTTGGACATAGTTTTTGATAGAAGGGTGTTACCATTTCCCCATCACTCAACTCTTTAGGATGAATTCAAAGGCATCCATCTATATTCAATACATTACTAGATAGGTTAAGAAAGGAAGAGATAAGTGGGTGATTTATTACCATTTAAATTAATGGGCCTACATAATACAACCATTAAATATGAGGTAATGTCATGCATAGACTTACTTCATCATTTGCTCTTCAATGACACTATTATTGGAGACTATTTACACTTAATAGTGCATAGGAATGTGGTAACTTACATTTTTTGGGATAATTTTGAGAAGTATCTATGTCTACCATTCCTAAAATGATTGACAACCAAGTGGAAACCTATGCTTGGCTAGGTCATTACATAGTTGAGGGCAATGTCATGTAGTGGTTAGATAAGGGACAGAAATTAAACATTTGATGGAATATTTATTTGGTGTCCATATCTAAATTTAGGCCTGACATTAACATGGCTATGTCCTTATTGATTAGGTTATATGGGTTTTAAAATATCACCTACATGCATAAAGAGTGGGTGCCTTTACTAGATATAATTTTAACTTCTCATAAATCATGGCACTTGGAGAATTCATTTGTGTTAGCATCAAGGAAAAAATTCTACAATTTGATGAAAGGATAACTAATGTATATTTCTACATGATTTCATATGTAATAGATTCCACCATGGGGATAATGCATATGAATTATGGGTAGCCATAGGTGTTATCCATACAATATGTGAATAACAGGGTCTATGGTGACTTCTTTATACTACATGTCAATTAATTTATGAGAGAAATAAATGAAATTGCAGAACAAGTATACCTACTAGGATACGAAGTTATCTATGGGTGTTCCATGCCAAAGCTTTTAGATAACATAAGGAAAACTAATGAAAATATGGGATATTAGAGGTACTAAACTAACTATACCATAATTAAAAAATTCACTACTATGAAACAAGATGACCTCCTTATTTTTATATGATTGTTTCCTTTGTCTATTAAAGCCTCCTTTGTGTAGGGAAGCCCATGGAAAATTTAGGTTTTTAGATCTCATTCTGGCATGTAGAAATCAAATTTATATGTACATTGTTGTAAAAATTCACGATGATTACCAGAAAACAATATTTTAACTTTGAATTCACTATTAAAAATAAATAAGAAAATGATGGAACATGAATACAGAGGCAGATATTTGAATCTTCTCAAGTTTTTTGGTTGAAATTTAAATTTACACACCTCATCAAAGTCTTCAGTTGAAATATGCATGCCTTTATCAGTTCAACATTATTTTGAAGGACCAAAATAACCTTCAAAATGTTTTTAATGATTTTATTTTCTATGTAAACTATGAATTCATCATGCTTCATTTAGAGTTTGTGTTTTTTCTCTAGGTTGTATACATGGATAGGATGAAACTTCAGACTGGGAAAGCATGGTATAACCTTAATAATATGTGTCTTATTTTACTTTCCCATATCCTACAAAATGAGGCTATGATACTATTATAAGGATCGAAACAAGAGGAATATAAAAAAATATTAATATCGAAATAATATTATTCACATGTTTATTGTAAGTTTTAATAGGGTTATAATAGTTGGTTTTAAAAACAAAGAAATGGGTTTTTAATTATAACCCAAATAAATAAAATAGCTATAAAACTAATAAAAAACAAAACAATATTTAGATTATAAATGACCCAACAACAAAAATTTGCATTTGGATTTAACAATAAATAATTCATTTAGATACTAAAATGAAATATTTTTCTGGAACTACAACTAGCTTTAGTTGGGCACATGGAATTGTAGGATTACATAGGATTAGATTCATAAACTCATGGTTTTAAGACTAATTCCTTTTACATTGGGATACAAAGTTAAATAAATAAAAAACTTTATCTAGAAATGAAACAAGAAACATGGTTGGAAAGGAAACAAAAAAATGTTAAAATAAACAAACCAACAAGAAAAGTACCACACCAACAAGAAAGGAAACAAAAAATAAATAAAGGGATCACATGACAAGAAAAAAAGCACACAAAAATCCTAAATCTTCTATAGGTTTGGTAGGAAACAACCTACTTTCACTATTCATAATATTTCAGATATTTACAACTATAGTGCAATAGACTATGAGTCCTATCATGATAAACTATGTAATTTGTGTTCTCTCCATAAGAAAGACAAATATTGAAAGGTACCATCCAAAAGGAGTAAAAAAATTCATGGTTCCCTCTCAACTCTTTTCTCTTGTCCCATAAGATGAACAAATATCAAATCTAAAATTCATGTTGTCTTACCTTATGATCAATTAGTTTTTTGCCTTCTATTGGTGAGATGGAATTTGATTAATGACCATCACTCACTCTTACTCCAACCTTTTTAGGTACATAATTCTCTTTCTTAATAAATCCTTGAGTTGGTGATTCTCTATAACTTGAGTAAGTTGAAGTGTTGGTACTCTAAATAAATGGGAATAACATGTACTCCATAAAGCATCTAGAAGGGATCAAATTTAATAGCTCCTTTACGATTTTTACAATCCACCCATAGAGTGTTGTACATTTTTTATGCTAGTTTATTTTATTTTCATCCATCAATTTATGAAAAATGATCATGGTAATTTTATTGATTGTTTATAATTAACCATTACTTTAATCATAGAAATCAGAAAACTAATCCAAGGATATCCTATGTCTATAGAAAAATTAAAAAATTTAGATAAAGAAAAAATGAAAGCATTATATATCACTATCTCATGAAGAACCCCAAATCTGACTAAAATATTTTCATTGATGAAATTATTCCTTAGTTTAGAAATCATGGATCTCATGGGGATGGATTCCATATTATTTTTAATTTTTAAAAATAATTTATATTGTTCAAAACATGAGTTTTTCCTTCATTGAAGGATGATTTAGAGTAATATGAAATATAGTAATCACTATTAACAATGTTATTCAATCTCTCAAGGTCATAGAGGAAAATATTCAAGATTTAGTTTCCCTATAAAATATTGATAAGCTTTGCACTTTGAAATTCTCTATAATGGATGTCTTTAAATAATGTTTATATTATTAATAATATTGATTAATTTAATCTGTATTAATAGGAGTAGAGAAATGATAAATTCAAAGTGTATAATGGAAAGATTCTGGAAACGCCTTTTATTTTTCCTTATCGACACATCTCATAATAATTACATTGATGGCATTCTTGGACATGGTATTATCCCAAATTATATACGTTGATATTCTAAGTTTGCTATCCTTTTTTATTTTTTTCTGCTCAATGAGATCAACATTCTTTATATGAAAAAAATGTAAGCAATGTTTGAATAGCATTCATAAACTAAATCAATAAATACTACCAAAAGCAACTAAATGTGTCATTTTCATTATAATTCCTTTGATTGGTTTCTTTATAAAAATCAATTCCTTTTGTTGTCAACTAGAAAACATGTTACCCTTTTACTAACTTGGTGGGCTTGATGTACAAGCTAAAATAAGTGGTGATGCTAGTACTTATGGTATGGAACCTAAAAAAACACATGAAATTTAATGATTGGTCCAATCCATTAATAAAATAATTTTTTGGGGTATTATCAACCATTGAAGAATTATTCACAATTGTAAAAAAAGATGTTTGTAATTATGTTGATTTCTTGTGTTGCAAAATTTTCACTATAGAATAACCTTCACTACAAATCTTATTCTGAAATTTGGGTTGATTAAAATCTTATCCATATACATCATCTCTTTTAATAGTTGTTGGGAGAAATATGGAATGAAATTCACTAGTATTATCCACCTTGGGTGTTGAGGTAAAAGAATATTTGGTGGGTTGTGTTTATATATCTTCTTGAGCTACCATCTCCAATGACTTCTTAAATCTTAAAATTTAAATAGTCCAGTGATCTCTTCACTATTAACCTAGTGTAAATCTACATGTCAACTAACTTTGGTGCATACCACCTTATATTTGGCAAATCTAAGGCTATGACTATATTCATATAATTTGGGTCAAGTAATTCACTTTCATCATCCATCATCTCTTGAGGTACCTAAGTGGTAGTGAAGTATTTTATTTTGATCTAAACTTAATAGTTCAAATTACTGTCTATGCACATGATACTCATCTATATAATTATCACACTAGGCATTCACATGTTCTTTATTTTTATACAAAGGACCTATCCAAATATAAAATTTCACATACCCTTTAATTTGAAAAGAATATAAGCTTTTGTGACAATACAATGTGAATTGAGAAGTCAAATTTTCAATATTCTAAACATCTATGACATTATTTCAAGTGTAATGACCCATGTTGATTGCGAAAAATACACATGCCATGTTTCTTAATGCATCTATTATGCACTTATACAATTTTATTAAAAAATTTAATAAAAAAAATTTAATTACTCACAAGTCTTGTGATGCTAAAAGGAGAACCTTTAAATCACCCTAAAGAACTGAACGAAGTAGCTTCTGTATGGGATATGGTATTATCTCGTCTGTCAATGATCCTAGATCCCTAATATTCTTAAAATATCCACACATTAATCATTTTGAAAGAATCATTGACCCTTATGAAATGATTATTGATTTTATATAGAGTCAATTTCAAATAGAACTTACTGTAATTTTATTATAGGGCCTACATTCATCAGTTCAATGAGACCATGATAGGTTATTTATGATTCCAATTATTATACCTGGTATGAGGTCATGTATAATATTATTTTTATCTTCACATTATAGAGATGTTGATGCAATGCATCACTAATTATGATTTCTCAATCAATATGTTACTTTCTATCACATGTGATGCTCATATCTATGAACATCCAAAAATGATACTACATAGTGGTCTTGTTAAACATGACCTTATTGAGAAGGACAATAATGTCTAATAATTATTCTCTAAAATATGACATGTAAACAATTTTTTTGAGTTTTGAGAGGCCTAATATTTTATGCATCAACTGTCCATTGTTGATGCTTGTAAGATATATATCAAGGTTCTTTCATTATAATGTTTTACCAATATTGTCAATCCTTATATTGTTAATCCTTCTCACATATGTGTTTCATGATTGAATCATCAAGGTTATGTTCAAATAAGTATCATATAGTTTGGCCATAAAAGTTTGACCTGTTACCATATTTATCTGGTATCTAGACTATAATGTTAAGTGTTTTTAAATTTTTTTTAATTTAACAATGAAATTATAAGAAAAAATAAATTATTGTCAACAAAAATATATCTAAAAAAATATACATAACTAAATGTAAAATACATAATTTACAAAATTAAAAGTGAGATAAATATTTAAAATTGACACAAGATATACGAACTAGCTTGGATCTAATTTATTATTGACAGTGTAGGTCAAATGTGATTGGAAATGGCATGAAAATACCTATGAATTATTTCATAAAAAAATAAAAACTCAAACTATGTTGGGATAAAGACCAACTAAAAGGACATGATGAGACCATAGGCTTCACTATTTAATATGGCCACATCCTAGTTTATCATATGACAAATTTTATGATTTGGGTGTGTGCACCCATCTACAAGGGTTTATTTTTTAACTATGTATGAAAAATTGATTTTCATAATACTTGTAAAATACAAACCCTAGAACATACACAATAAACTAAATAGAGATCAATTTATAAAAAGGTGGAATAGGATTAAGGGAATTGCTGATTTATACTCATAAATCCATACATTATCTGAGTGTTTTGTACATAGCCTAAATAGACCTTAGGCTAATTTAGTTCTCCCTCCTAAAGTGAGTATGTGAATCTTGATTTTTATATATGAATACAACTATATATATTGATTTAAATGCTAGAAAATGAGTTCCCTTGTACTTCAATAAAATATATTGAGACATTTACTATTACTATTAGAATGATTTACTATTGGGATTGGAAAAAAATGTTTTTCTTTGTTTAACATTCATTATAAGTTTCAAGTAATTTCTAGATATGATTTGAGAGGTGTTGATATTCTTATATAGATGCA
Organism: Torreya grandis; assembly: GCA_037957365.1. Taxonomy (NCBI): domain Eukaryota; kingdom Viridiplantae; phylum Streptophyta; class Pinopsida; order Cupressales; family Taxaceae; genus Torreya; species Torreya grandis. Next base: position 215,411 of record JARHVA010003258.1, read on the forward strand.
TCTTTTGAATATTTTTCTAACCAACATTTATAAAAGTGTAATAGAAGAAATCTTAAACATCTTGAATTTAAAAAGTTATCTTTGCATCATGGGGGGTAAGGTTATATTGGTGGACAAGGTATTAGTGAGACTCTATCTAACCTAACATGATCTTATCCCAAAAGGACAAAGACTCTAGAACTAGTTTTGACAAGAAATTTTAAGTGAAATAGGGATGTTTAATTTATGTTATGAGTCATTGTAATCTTGATGGGTTTTATAATAGTGAATGTTTTGGTAGAGATTTAAGTTAACGAACTATAGAATAGGCCAAGCGAGGTAATGATTTCAATTTTAAACATTTTCATTAAATTAATTATTAAACTTGAGTTTCTACATTTGCCTCCACTTGATGAAATGACGTGAAATTGCTAGAGTAAAGTATGTGTGAATTTAAATATGTAGACACACTTTATATTTTGATGCGAAGTTTTATTGTGCAATATGCTTTAATGTGAAACTTGAAACAATACCATTATAAGTAGTTATTGTCCATATTTTTAAATTTTACATTTTAAATTTGAAATGATAACAAGGAAAGTATACATCTAAAATACTATGAAATCTAATTACCCTATGACTAGAAATTGGAGAAGTGTGTGCCCCTTTGTTCAATAAATCCCTTCACCATCAATACCTTTATAAGCTCGTCATTTCCAATGGTCTAAAACTGACCATTGTGGATGCTTTAAGTCTATGCAAACCATTGGGAGAGTCTTCATTCTAAAGATCAAACAAAACAATCCAGATATGATGCAAGAAAGTGTTGAATATTGATCCAGTAGAGTCCGGAGTCTTCCACAACTCAGGCTGAAGATCCAAAAAAAAATTCCAAAAGAAATCTTGTAGAGACTATAATCTTAAGACTGTATGGACCTATATAAATAATATAATCTATATATTATTATTGTTTTTATTTTTATTTTCTAGATACATGGAACAAACAACTCCGACAAAACAATATACAGACAAAACAAAAGGCAGAAACTTATATATATATATAATTTTCTTCAATGCATACAATGAAGAAAATGGAGTGGAAGGGGTGGAGAGAATCATGCATGTGAATGATGAAGCTATATGATTAACAAGTGGTCTGCACTGTTAAGAGTGCTGACAATATGCAAGAATGGGTAGACAAACAAGAAATGGTTTATGAAAGTGAGTTGACCTGATAGTCAATTGAGTGAACTATTCTGAGAGTAGCACAAATAAATGGGGAGCCAAAATTCTTAGAGAGGCCACACAAACCTGTTCTGATATCACTGTTGGGTTTTAGCTTATTAACAGTGAAAGATTCGAAGCCTAAATGTGCAAAAGCACTATTATTTGTCAATCATATTCATTTAATATAATTCAATAAAATGTTTTACATATAAATAAGCTACACATCAAATCTATTATAACTCCATAAACCACTCACTTAGACTATAGATAAGTTGTTCCAACAACTTACTAACTATAAATCATTTATCAGATTGTTACGTGATTTGTTCTAACAAATCACTAAAAATATTCCACACTTAAAATTATTATTACTTATCTAAATATTATCACACTAAATACATGTTCACACTATATTTTCTCAATAGATTATCTCTAAAATTTTATATGGCCCAATTTTAACATGAGGATGAATCATACCACTACAAATAGAATTAAATTCTATTTGAAACTTTGTAATTTTAGAACTTTAAAACTTCTGAACTTGATAAATTTGAAATATCCATGTAGTTAATTAAACATTAATGAATACAATGTCCCTTATATTTTACTAAATATATTTTGATAGTGAATTAACTTGTAAATTATGAAACATACAACTGCTTAAAACATGTAACCTTTTCCATGCATGCCCATGCATATGCATTGAGTATATGTAAATATGTATTGGAGTAACTTTAGGAATCATTGTACATGTATGTTACATGCCCTCATAATCTAACAATTCTAAATCATATCATAATTTTTAAATCATATACTCTCAAAGATGTGAAAATTTATTTTTCATTAGGCTTGAATTATCAAGACAAACCCATTATGATTCCCCAAGTTTGAGATGAGGGAAGTACCCTGAAAGTCACTTATCTCACAATAAAACATGCATGAAAGATATATTCATTTTATATAATTTTGATCATGTGAATTGGATTGCATCATAGTATTGAATATAACATTCAAGTTGTATATGAAATATGTGTTAGAGAGACATATCATTGAGAAATATAAGTAACATCTACATGATATGTATCATGGCACAAGAGTAAAAATAGAAATAATTCCCAACATGTATCATGATACCATATTAAAAATAAATTAACATATAATCATTGTCATAAAATTAAAATTCATTTGCATATAATATCGCATATAATGCCCAAAGGCCACATACAAGGGACATTAAAATTTTGCATAAACACATAAGGCTAAGGGCCACACAAAAATGGTATAATAATACCATTCAAGGAATAACATACATATAGTCAACACATAAATCCAAGTAACATAGATAATAATAAAAAAATTTCTAACTTATCATGTATAAAAGTAAGAAATAAATTTCTAACTTATCATTATAAAAGTAAGAAATAGGCATAGGTTATAGCAGACTAGTCTACATCAACCATATGTATCTATCTCATTGTTATAAAATAACATATTCATGTAACATAATCTGAAGTATGAATGATGATAAAAATATTTTTATGATATTTAGTTTATAATTTTTGAAATATTGTGGATATATATAACTGTTTTAAGTGTTCATAGAGAATGATGAGATTCCCCATGTTAACATTATTTTTAGGTAATAAGGCAAATTGGACATAAAATATACATGCAAAATTATGTACTATATCACACTTAAATACCTCATGAAAGGTATTGTGTACTGAAAATTAAAATATTCTATCTACCTAACATATAATAAATAAAATATGTAAAGGCATAACCTAACAACATAAGAAAAATGTTTAGAGATCCAATTCTAAAATCTTTTAAGTTTATTCTATTTAATTTTTTATTTTTAGACAAACTTGATTTTTTTGGCATTTTTAAAATCATTGAATTGAAAATATTTAAAAATTTGCTAAAAATCAAGACTAATAAAATATAATAAATAGGATGGATTCGAATAATATGTAAACACAATGATAAATCATAGCATGGAAAGAAATAAGGCAAGAAATATGCCCCCATTGTATATGTAAATGAGTCATAAAAATGTAGAAAAAATGTGGATAATAATATGCATTCTCCCTCAATGCGAATGCATGTATTTGTGATCATGGGAAATGTATTAATATCTAGAGGCAATCATAACTTTTCAAAGGAAGCCATTGTATGATAAACATGCAATATTAAAATGATGGATTACCATAGAGACTATGCCTTAAAAGCATTTTAAGATAGTTATTTTTGGATTGTTCAATTGATTTGAAAACCAAGATGTCAAGTACCAAAAGTGAAAATAGATCCAAGTAATATAAGATTTCTTTGAATGGGGATAGAAGAAATAGAAATGAAATAAAATTAAAGAAGTTATGTATAAATGAAAATATATAGATAATTAATCAATAGAATCAACCAAATCATTAGATTGGCAGAAATTAGGAGGTTGTGTCCAACCAATGATCTCATCAATAGGATGCACATATATATACCCAACTATATTTTAAGAAGGAATAAATTCATGTAAAGAATAAATACAAATTTAGATGCCTCAAAATATGAATGATGATCATATATTATAATATAACCATTTGAATAACTACTCATTTGCCCATGTAAACTCGTATCCTTGTGTGTAATAGGAGAAAATATGACAGCCTATTCTTGTGAAGAAACTCTTTGATTAACATGTGGTGCCTTAGGAGATGAAGACATATTTTTATTTTTAATTTGTATGTATGATAGTGTGCCATGCTCTTTTAAGCTAAATGCATATTCTCATGTGTGTTTGTATCATGCTTGTAAGTAGATAGAGAATTTGATTCTAAAATATGCTCATGTGTAACTATTTCACGCTCATAAGTAGATGGAGAAATTGATTATTTAAAATGATAGTGAATAGTTATATAGACTATTTCATTACCATGTCACTCAATGTATGTGCCCTCCAATTGTTCTGTATGAGGAGTAAAAATCATTAGTTCCAAAGGATATTCATATTGCATTCTTATAATTTTGACCACTTGATTACCATGATAATATTTGAAACATTTATGAATTGTATAATGTATTGCTCTGATCTACTATATCCAATGGTGTCCTAATAGCATATCAAATACTATTATGCTTGGTATAAATAAGAATGGAAATGAAATTATGGGAGGCCCTAATTGTAATGGTAACACTATATGTCCAAGAGTATCCTGTGTATGACCATCAAATGCTTTGAAAACTCAATAAGTATTTTGTAAATCATGTTTTATATAATTAATAAAATAGAGGAGTGTTATATTACACACATTTTCTCTTGAAACATTATCTACCATAAAATTTTATATAGATTGTTTATCAACATATGCTCCAATAAAGAGTATATGTCAATTTGAATCATCATAAATAATTTCAGTATCATTAAATATGATCCTAAGACATGAGGATTTTTTATTTCAAACTATACCAATGATGTTATCATGTGTATGCCCATATGTATAAGGAAGAGGATTATTATTACATGCATATTGAACTTCAAAATTTTCCTTGTTATTTATTACTTCATAAATTAGAAAGAGATATTTCTATATTTTGAGTTTTTCATTGTCATTTATTTTCATCATAGCCTCTTAAATAGGTGTAAAAATATCAATAATATTCTCACCAATAAGATCTTTAATATTTTGATTGAACTTGAAACATATATATTTTTAATGCCTGATACATATATGTTAGTCACAATATTCATTTCCATAAAAAAATTATAATTTGGTCTAGACATTTCTACTTCCATTGGAGAAATAATGATGTGTTTAAATTTAAGTATATTTTAAAATAATACATGAGGAGGTGAAATTAACCTTTATAAATTATTCCTTAGTTGATCTTGTAATTGAATATTTTGTGTTGGTTGTGAGATAACATTAACATTAATCTTAGTTTCATTATTTCTTTAATCTAGTTTTCTCTAATAATTTGTCTCATGTTGACACTTAAATTTAAATTAGAAGAATTTGAATTATACATGAGCTTGTTAAAATTAATCAATTTGACCTCATGTTCTTTGATAGTATGCCATAGCTCATTTAAATATTTGAGCTTATCAAACATAATAGAATCTTAGAGTGGAGGTAGAAAACTTTGAGTGAACATATATTGAAGCTCATTATAAGCCATTTGATTTGTAAATTTTTATAGAATAGTGTTTAAACCTATTTGGATAGGAGGATATCCTACTTGGATAAAAATGGTTTAGGACATAGAAATGATAGGGAGCAAGGGTGAATATCATATCTACAATATGTAAATTAATATGCTAAACTTAGGTATACTATATTCTAAATTTATTAAACTAAGATAGGCTATTAATAGAAAGTACAAATATCCTACATATAAAATTGATATAAAATAGAGTAATTAGCTAATTTCAATGCTAATAGAGTGTTAGATCTGGTACATGTAGGAATTTGGCATGAAGAGAGTTTTGGATCAATCATTATATTCTAGATCTACTATCTCTAGCTCTTTAGACAATTATGCCATTTTGGGATAGGTCGATACTACTATCTGAGTTGTACGCTAGTGTCCTATATAGAATATGTATTCAAAAAAGATGTGATGACCTAGAAGCTAATGGGTTTGGCTTCATGTTTTCTCTTTTGTATTTAGATCTAGGTCATGGGTTGTCACTTTAGGTGACATGAAAAAACCCTAACCTTGAGAAAAACTGGTTTAGTGGGAAAATGATGTTGAGTTGACCTATAATAACCTCATTTTCAAAGGGTATTGCCTACATATCCTATACTTTGAAGAGGGCCTCAAACTCATGTAGTTATCCCCTATATGTTGGATTGTTTATGAATCATGCAAAGTGTGTAAATCAAGTACAACAGTGACCTAGCTTGTACCTTTAAATTATAAGAAATTATGACTACTCCTTTAGTACTTCAGACATGTATCTAGGTTTTTCCTTTTATTTATATTATAATAGGGTAGAATAGGAATTCTTTTGGTAAGTTAAATGTTTCTTGGGTACTTTTTGAGTGTTCTTTTGATGAATTTTCTAAGTTTAATACATAATGAATTAAGAGGGTTGATATTGTATTTATACCAATCCTATTTGGAGATAACTCACATTAAAACACATGTGTATATCATTTTAATGCATTTCATTTGAAAATTTAGTGACTTTAGGGAACTAGAAATTTGCATTGTGCCAGGACAATAAATTAAAGCTAATGCCTATCTTGAATACTAGTGCCCATAGAGAAGTTGAGAATACATAGGATTAGAACTTGTAGAGGTATAATATAAGTACATTTTAAGCATTTTAGGAAATATGGAATGTATGTGTCATCAATATAAGGATCGATAGACTAAGAGATAGGCCAAGGGGCACAAGATAGAGTAGATGTGAGTCTTGAGGAAGAAAGGCATATGTATATCTAAGAGGAACAAATAGGATCATTAATTTTCCAAGTGTACAAGACTAAGGTGCTATATAATCACAAAATAACATCTAAATTTGCTCTTGATTTAATATAGTAATGAAATTTCTAGCTTAAAGGAAATGAATAAGTACTTGGGTGTGTATGCACACCTTGTCTTTGTTTGAGTTAAATTTTAGTGCCTTTCTATATTTGAATTTTAGTGATTTTATGTTGACTAACCTGAAACTAAGAATATGCTATAGTGTATAATTTTTGCATTTAATCTAGGTCAATAGTAATTTAAATAGATTTAAATTGAAAGAGCAAGGTTTAAGAGTACACCTATGTGTCAATGTAACCATATTGCATATTGTCAAGTTCTTTTTACAAAATATGGACCATTGTAAGGCTATGAAATTGAAACTAGGATAAATATAGATAATTATTTAAAACTCATTTATTTGATGACATAGAGAGAGAGAGAGAGAGAGAGAGAGAGAGAGATTAGAAGGTACATGCCCCAAACTTTGGAGTAAAAGTGAGTTATTGTCTAGTAGTTGGGATTAGCTCAACTATTTACCCCAATGATAATAATAACCTGGTTAGTCTAGGTGATCAATTCCAAACTAAAACACTTGTCAATATTTATTGATTTAATAATCCCCACTTTACCAAAAGATGAACCAACTACTGCAATAGATTGGCTCACTAAAGTCCATAAACATCCATAATGTATCAGTATATGTAATTATATTGGAATATGAATTTGATTTAGATTTTTTAATATTAGGCACATATTTAATAACATATGCACCTTAGATTTTTATCATGATTAAACTATGTGTAATAATGGTACCATGTATAGAATTATGCAACAAATGTGTATCAAAATCATATAACTGTGTGTGTTGTCCAATTCAAAAAATTGTGTAAGTGTTGAGGACATAATTACAATACATGCCCCCAATATATATGGGGAAATATGAAATTGATATAAGTACTAATGTTGAGTACATGTTTCCAAAACATGCCCCTACTATAAATAGGAAATGTGGAAATTTGAGTAAGTGTGGATAATATGCTTCCAAAACATGCCTCCACTGAATATGTGAATTATAACTACCATACTTACAAATCATGATCATACTTAATCTAAAAAATGTGAATGTGTAGAAGCCATGTCATCATGACATGTCCTTACTAAATCTAAAAATTGGTGTAACTACCATATATTGTGTGGGTGTGGAGAACACACTTCCAAAGCATGCCCTTACTATAATATGGAAACTATGAAAAAAATGTGGAAGCCATGTCACCATGACATGACCCTTATAATATGCCCCTCTTTGAGGTGAGGTAAAATTATTACTTGGTATTTAGGTCAATTCAAAAGGGTAAGACACCTGTAAATCTTTGAATATAATCATGTAACAAATAGAAGGAAATATGTCTAGGTAGATATAACAATGAAGCACATAGAACCAATGTGATCACATGTTGGACTAAGATACATTATAGAGATAATGGAAACATATGGAAAGTGATAGTACAATCTCAAAAAGAAAACAATAACACACAATAACACTAAAAATAAATTTAAAAGGAAATGGTCAAAAGATACCACAAACAAAGGGCATGATCAAATGCTACAAAATTTAATGGACATGACCTATTCATATGTCCAAAATAGAAATGAATGACATATTCAAATGTCCCTAGAATGAAATGACATATTTAAATGTCCAATAAGGAAATCATAGGCATAAGGGATGTATATAATGGATCATATTTAAATACTTGAAGAAAAAAATGATAATAGCAAGGAAAAAACACTCAAGGAATTGTGTAAAGGGAAAATCATAAGCAACCTACATAAACATGTCATAGTGGCCCATGGATCAAATGTGTTAACATAAAAAAAATCAAGTACATTGAATACCATGTACCTTCTATAATATATAATCTTAGGTAATTGGCATGTGTAAGTACATATGTAAGCTCAAACATGATAGTGTAGAGTTATCATCGAATCATATCACCTGTGTGTATCAAGATCTTAGAATATCAATGCCATTAGGAAGGAATAACACCCATAAGTGTATCATGTATCTGTGTATACCTTTGTATGTGTATTTAGGAGTAAATGGTATGATAATCCTCAACATGACATTAATACATAGATGCCAAGGAGCCAATACAATATGTAGGTGTCAAGAATGTTTATTTATTTATTTTTTAATTTTTTTGGTATTTTTTGAATGTTAATAGTTTAAAGAAAGGAATTCATCATCATTAAAGGTGTGGGATCATTTGTAAAATGTTTTTTGATCACTGCTTACAACTATGGATTGCCTCTTCTTTAATACACTTGTCCAATTACCTTCTTGAATCTAATGGTGTGCGAAGATAATCATATCCATAATGTGGTACAAAAATATATTTTCCCATTTAAATAAAGGTAACACACATATTTGTATTATCCAGATTGGTGTGTAATTTGTCGAGCCAAATTTATCCAAGATTTAATTTAAAATGGGGTTCGTTGTCTAGTATCTATATGGTTGTGGTAAACACACATATACCATAAGAAATAGGTAACTAAATATATTTGTGGGATTCTAGCATCAATGGAGAGTGTATGAGTTCATTTGTAGTATGTCCCAAGTGTTATAGGAATATAGTTACATAAGTTGTATCCCATCAAATTGGAGATGGTGGAAATATAACCTATTAATATTAATAGTGATTTTAAACTCTTAATGATTTATTCATTTTGAAAGATAGCTCTCATTTGAAAGATAGGAAGGATTTGGCCTTTTGGAAAGTTGTGAAGATTCTTCTGAATAGTCCACATTGTTCACATGGTATAGTTGAATTTTACCTTTACAAGGTTTGATCAACACTTTTTACCAAGAGGAGTGAATTGAGTAACAAGAATTTAGATTCTCATCTACTATGGTTGTGTTCCCCTGATCTAGATCCAATGTTGTTTCTTATACAAGTGGATTGATTATGTATATACTAGGACTTGTGCATTCAAATAAGTTACACAAAAAGTGACAAAGTGGATCAAATTTTAGGGTGAATATTTTTTTTTAATCTATAATATCATTATATGTATCATTATCACTATAATATTAATTTGAAACATGCCCATAATTCTACTAAGTATTAAAAAATAAAGGAAACTCAAATGAAGGAAGTTATTGTGGTTTTAATGGTTGTGTTTCTATTCAAAATTCGCTTTTTAGATTTAAGAGAAAGAAGAAACTAAAAGAAATAAATGGACAAGGCTTGGGAAGTACCTGGATAAGATTGCGCACCGTAATCCAGACGCTTGTGAGCACTCCTCTTTGGCTGTGGAGGAATGACACCTGCAAAGAAGAAAACTTGGACAAGAAAATGTTAGATAGATAGGCGGTGGGTTGCCAGGCAAAAGCCTGTTCCCAGAAGTATGAGAACTTCCTTAAGGGAGGTCAACCCACTGTTTTGATAAAAGATAAATGACTGATAAATGACAGAATGCTAAAATAGACTGAAATTATAGCAAACTAAAAGAGAAAAGGAAGCAAAGGCTTACCTAAAAGGAGCTGTCAAACTGGTTGCAGTCGCCGGCGTCGGTGGTCCTACCGGCGTCGGTTGTCGGTCTGCCGACGTCAGTTAGTGTGCCGACGTCGGTGGGGGTAATGGCCGGTGTCGGTCGGGGCAATAGGCTTGGACGGGGTTTTAGGCAGGTTCTGGTCGAGTCTGGACAGAGTCTGGTCTGGGCTTGGTCTATGGACGGGTCAGTGGACGGGTCTGAATCTGATGGACGGGTCTGTGGATGGTCTTAGGCAGAGGTGCAAAAGAGTCAAATGGGCAGAAGGGTAGAGGAGGACAATCAAGGAGATAGGAATCTGGGTCTGCCTGGCTTGGTTAGCAATCTGGGTTGGGGAAAAGAAGAGCTGAATCTAGTTTGAAAGCAGATAACTAGAAAGCATGAAGAAAACAAACGGAGTGCTTACCTGTGCCCTGCTGAAGAAGGTGTTGATCTTGTTGCCGCTTGTTGAAAACCTGTTGCTGATGGAGAATCCCTGTTGTTCACCTGTAGACGCTTGCTGTGTACCTGAGGGAGAGAGTCAGATTGATTGGGAGTGAGGTCAAGTGAAAGGATGGATACAAGGCTCTGATACAAAGGTTCAAGAGTTGGGATGCCAGAGAAGAGACGCCAGGAGCGAAGAGGAGCCAAGAGAGAACCGAGACAGATAACGGTGAAGAAAACCATTATGAAGGGTGCCGACGCCGGCAATATCGCCGACGTCGGCCAAAGGCTGACCGACGTCGGTGGCTGAAAGGCTGGAGAAAGGCTAAAAATAGCCTTTCATCTGTTTCCCAACGGCCGGGTCAAATGAATGCCAGGATGAAATGGTCGATGGGGGTTAAATGGGTGAGAGGAGAGGTTGGAATGGGAGTCTAAGGCATTAAATGGCCATGTGGGGAATAAAGGGGATCCAAGGAGGGTATCTTAGGGTGGCGAGGTGGCAAGGAGAGGGAAAAAAGGGACTTATTAATTAAAAATAGATGATTATTTTCAATTAATAAGACCTAGGTAGGTTAGGGATAGTCGAAGTGGCAAGGGACCAAGGGGAGAGAGGAAGACCAAGGGTTAGACACTTTTTAGGTGTCTACATTTGCCCCTTTTTGTCTTGTTGGGTTGTTCTAGATGAACTGCAAGACAAAAACAGGGAGTGGTTGCCCCAGGTGAAAGATGATGTGGATTGCCCCGAAGTAAGGATGAGGTGTTCCCCCCCTCAAAGCGATAGTCGAGAGAAGGGAACCGAAGATCGAGTGTCGATTTGACAAAAGGTGGATGAGAAAGATGAGAAGTGAGTGAAAACGCTGCAAAAGTCATGATTGCATGTATACCACATCACGGGACAGGTAGGTCAAATTGTCGCATGTCAAAGGTCGAGGACTGCCAAAATTGAAGTAACCGGGCCCCAGCATTTAGTCATCTGCTGATCGGGTCACTCAATCTAAGCTGAAGCTCCAAATGGTCATCGTGCTCTAGGTATCCAGGGCTCAGGAAGTGCTCCCAGAAACATGAAAAAGCCACAAGTAGTAGGGATCAATTGGCTTGCGATCCTATACTTGCGAAGGGTCAAAAATAGTCTGTGGACAATTCTGCTAACCAGCCGTGAGGTAGCACACACGCAAAAACAACCAAGGCAACACACTGTCTTGGAAGTAGTCGAGGGTCGAAGGAGGTACGCATGATCTCCAATGGTCATTGGTCAAGGGGATGGATGGACGAAAGGATGCGGCCGAGCTAACCCCAGAAGACCCCATGTCAACTGAGTGCTGCCTACATAGCCCCTGTGATAGGGCCTCAGGCCGATGTAGTTCTCCCTAAGAGGGAGGAAGGGTCAGAGGGATTGATTGGTCTTGGTCAAAGTCGATGATTGGTCTTGGTCAAAGTTGACGGAGTTGGTCGTGATAAGAGTCAAAGAAGAGAAGGTTTGTCCATCATAGAGACGAACAAAAGGGGGTGGTCGAGCTAACCTCAGAAGATGTGGTATCTGAGTGCTGCCTACATAGCCCTGGTCATAGGGCCTCAGACCAATGTAGTTCGGACAAATTGAGAAGATTGGTCGATGATGAGATGTGGTCAAGCATCGAAATGATGAGGCTAAGATGAGGATAAAATGATGCTACAGATGGTGTATTCTGTAGAATTGGTCGAGAGTCTTTCATCCCTAGCAAGTTTCCATAGTCGCGATGGATGTATGCTAAAAATGAATGAAGGTCTATTTATGCTTCAGCAAGTATTGGTTTATGCTTAACATAAATTGGGTCTGGTCGGTAGTTTCCATGTGTATTGGTGTCCATAGAAACTATGTGAAATGGTCTAGGATAATGTCAGCTGAAAATGATGAAAATGGCTTGGTTTGAGATGAGTCAACAATTGACGTGGTTAAATGTGACCAAAGTGTAGAGAAAAGATGAAAGGCGAATCGCTCTTTCATTGACAAGGACCAGAAAGGAAGCATAGATAGGGGTTATTAGAACCAAAGCCCCGTTCATGCATTACGTCGTTGACCAGTGTGGTGTTAGAGCGGTAATCGAATCACTTTGACATTAAAGTGAGCTCGAAGTCCCCTGAGCAGGTGATAGGAGGAGGATAGGGTAACCCAGTTTAAGAGCAGGAATAACCATGCCCCTTTTTTATGGGAGACCCTGAGACAACTACAAGCCAAGTCCGTGACTCGTTTTTTTTTTTTTTTTTTGGTGCAGGCTGATCGATGCGGGAAGCCTACATAGAGATGTCTTTTTGATGTAATGGTCAGTTTGTGAAGCTGATCAATGCGGGAAGATTCTAAGAAAGGGTGTTGTTTGTAGCAAGATTTAGTCATAGCCATCCTTCGAGGGAGTGGTCTATATTTTTGCTTAATATAAGGGCTTGAATAGCTGTCCTTCGAGGGATCAGTCTATTGGCTACAGCAATGATAGTATAGCTGTCCTTCGAGGGAGCAGTCTGTCTTTTTGAATTTGACTTGATTTTGTGACCATGGATATGTTTTGACATCTTGATTTGTATTGTTTGATAGGAATTTGAGTCACGGACAAGACTGTAGAAGTTCAAGGACGCCCCTTTTATTAGGACAAAGCATCCATGCATCATCAAAGGGTCATAGAGGACTTGTTAATAGGGGAATAGGGTTGAAAGGGATGAGGATTAAGAGGACGAGGATTGCTCAAGGGATGAGCTCAAGTTACATGTCAAGTGGACGAATACTCGACTAGCAGTAGAATGGTCGAAGACGCAAGACAGAAAGTGGGGCTCAAGGTCTGATAAGTCCCTGGGCCATGCTTGTATGTTGAGGTCCGAGTCAATTGGAAGGAAACATGCCCCAATTTGCCTCTTTCCAGATTGGTCAGGTGTTGATTGATGGATGTGAAGTTGGTTGACATTGTCGTTGGTTGGTTGAAAAAGGTTGAATGTTTGGTCGAGAGGTCTGGTTGATTGATATTTGGTTGAAGTTTGGTTGACACTGGTCGAATAATTGGTCGGGGGTTAGGTCGATGGACACTTGGTCGAGATGAGTGATTGATATGTGGTAGAGACTGGGTTGAAAAGTTGGTCAAGGTTTGGATGAAGGATGAATTCCCCCAGCGGGCAGGGAGAATGTTTGAAGGATTGGTTAAGGTCGGTTGAGGTTTAGTGGTCAGATGGATGGTATTAATGTCGAATAAGGGGGTCAAAGGCGGCAAAGGGACCATATTCTAGCGTGGAGATCCCGATTTAGGTGATGAGGTTGGAGAGGCATGAGTCGGGGTTGATGTTTTGTTGAAGAGGTGGTCAAGAGGATCCTTGGTGAGAAGGGTGTCCTTTTTCTGGTGCTGACGAATGACAGCTTTAAGAGCGCAACAATGCTTAGTGTCATGTCCCGGAGTGTGATGGTAATGGCAGAATGTAGAGTTGTCGAACCAAGATGGCCTTGATCCGAGAGGTGATGGGCGGAGTGGTGTGGAAGGTTTGTTGATAACGTGGTCGAGAAGAGAGGTGTCACTCTCCAAACATTGGCGAATGGCGACCTTGAGGGCATGACAATGCTCTGTGTCGTGCCCAGGCGTGCGATGATACACACAAATGTGAGTGTCATAGAACCAAGGTGGTTTAGGCCCGAGAGAGTGATATGGTCTAAGAGGTGGGAGATCGAGGCGAGAGGACTGCAACAAGTGCCGTAAGAGGAAGGCATATGAACCTGCTAACGGGTCTGGATGTTTTATTGCAGTGAGGGTTGATGACGTTGGTTTGGGAGGTGAAAGAGGTATAGGTTGAGGGTTTGGATGAGATGTATGTCTGATGGGTTGAGAGAGTAATGGAGGCATATTACCTCTGTGAAAGATGGGAGTAGACAGTACTCCTATTAAAGTGGACGGATGCGGGCCCAAGATAGAGGGCAATGATGAAGGTGGAGGAGGAGTTCTCCGATGAGGTCTAGTAGCTTTCGTTGGTTTGGGTCGAGGGCCACCGTTGTGCGAGGTGAGGTTAGATGTAGGTTTGGGTTTAGATGTGGATGAAGGTGAGCGAGATATAGCAATCTCAGGCAAAGGGTAAGAGGAAACCGTGACTGGGTGTTCCTCGGTTGAAATGGGTGGAGAGACTGGTTCTTCTGTTGGTAGAGAAGAAATAAGAGAGGGCGGCTCCTCAAGTGGGCAGAGGGCATGGATGATCGTGCCTTCTACTTGTAGTTGAGGAGTAGGTAAGGTAGGGTCTTCGGACGGAGGTGGGCTTGATGGCGTTGATGTGGTCAAGGCGTCTTCCGATGCAAGAGAGGTAGATGGAGGACTAGTAGGAGAAGAAGGTTCTTCATCCTTTAATGGAAGAGGTTGGTCAAGGACAAGAGGCAAGATAGTGCGAATTGTGTGAATGTCATGGTCTTGAGGGTCATTGGTCGAAGTCTGGACGTTGTTTTGAGTAGGCGGATGATTCAGAAATGGTTGTTTGAAAATGTCGATATGTTGGTTAGGTGGGGCGTTCGGGTTATCTAAAATAAGATCCCCCTTGTCGATCATGTCTTGGACAATGTTTTTGAAGGTTCGGCAGTTGTCGATGTCATGGCCTTGGACGTGATGAAAGGGACAGAAGTCAGCCTCCCTATACCATGTAGGGATGGCTTTTGAAGGGTCGAATTGAGGTGGTCGGATTGGAGGGAGATTGAGGGCCCCCTGCTTGAGAAGTTTTTCCAAAACGGAAGCGTATGGTTCTCCAAGTGGAGTGTAAGAACGCTGAATGTACCATTGTTGGAATTGTTTGGTGATGCTTGGAGATGTCGAAGGTTGAGAGTAATTAGTTGACGTCGATGATGGTGATCTAATGACCACAGTGTTGGCCACTCCTGTAGATTCGGAATTGGCATAAGAAGAAGGTCTAGAAGAAGAATGGCCATTGGTTTTAGCATTGGTATGACGCAATTTGACCTTATCTTCTTCAAGGGCGTGGAGTTCGAGCTTTCGAGCCATGACGAAAGCTTCGTCAAAAGTGCGGAATGTCTGAATCCGCAAGGTAGAAGAGATGTGTCTGGCACATGCTCGAGAGAAGAGCTCGATGAGCTCGGGTTGAGGCAAAGAGAAGGAGAGCTGGTTGATCAGACCTCTCCAACGAGCGACAAAATTGACAATTGATTCGTCATCAAATTGCCTAATGGAGTAAAGGTCTGTGATTGAGACTTGTTTGGTGATGTTGATTGAGAAATGGTCAAGAAACAGTTGGGCGAGTTGGATGAATGAAAAGATAGAGTGTCTGGCAAGAGAACTATACCAATCAAGGGCTGGGCCAGAAAGGGACATAGGGAACATGCGTAAAAGCAACGCATCGTCATGGGCAATAAGATAACAGGCATGTCTAAATGCCCGTAGATGTTGTTGTGGGTCTTCCTTACTCTGAAAGCGAGTGAATTTAGGAAGCTCCCAATGGTTAGGGTATGGTCGAATGGGGATGGAAGGATGGATGGGCTCATTGCAAATTTGCTCATATGACAAAGTATTGCTTGAACCGGAAAAAGAGGCTTTGAGACTGGACATTTTAGCCATCAGCATCTTGATAAGATCTGCTGACGGATTGGCGGGTTGAGCGCCCCCTAAGTTGTAAGGTGCTTGGAAGAGGTTAGAGGAGGCGTGCGACATAGTCGGTTGTACAATGTACGGATGACTAGTCACAGGGGCAGAAGTGGAGGCTAAAGGTGGTTGCGTTATGAAGGTTGAAGGTATAAGTTGACTGGGCACCGCCAAAGGTGGTTGGATGGCGGCACTGGTAGAAAGATAAGTCAGCACTCCTACATTTATGGGCGCAAGAGTATGAGGGGTCGAGACAATCAAGTTCTGATATGATGTAGAACTTGGTTGAATTGCAGGGAGTTGAGGGGGTAAAGGAACCCCGATGAAGGTCAGTCTAAAAATAGGCGGGGAGGCCAAACTTTGCGTATTGGCCATGGTTGGATTAATAGTTGAGGTGAAAGGTTGAGTCATAAAGGGTTGGGTGGTGAATGGTGTGGATGTCGTCACCATGTCACCCGAAAGGTCTCGCGTTGGGTTTCTCGCGAGATAGTTTTGAAGGGCTGCGGTATTGAGGTCCAAGAATCTCACAAAATCCTGGTCCCCTTCAAGGATGATGGGAATTTGAGTCGGGGTCGGGGTCGGGGTCGGTCCTGTAGGAGTTCTTTCAGTCTCCGAGTGGAACTCCATGATATGACTTGTTAGGGAGGGGGTAGACGGAAGCGATTGTTGGCTAAAGTGGTTAAGAAGAGAGTCCTGGTTCCAGAAACTGTGTTTTGCAGTCTCAGAAAACCAGAATGTGGTTTTTGACAGAGAAGGGACAGGTTTTAGGCTGTTGGTTTTGAAAAAAAAAAAAGGACAGTGACAGAGACCGACGTCGGTTGAAAAACCGATGTCGGTAAGGAAGATAGCCGACGTCGGTCAGATAACTGATGCTGGTAAGAGATGAAGCCGACGTGGGTAGAAAAACCGATGCCGGTGACAGGGGAAAGCCGACGTCGGTGGAAGAACCGATGTCGGTGACTGTGTTTTCCAGAGAACCAAAAGATCCTTGGAAAACAATGAAGAAAGCGTCCTCACTCACTCAAACAAACAGATGAGAAGAGAAGAACAGAGAGAGACAGACAAGCCTAAGCGATAAATCCTAGGAATTAACTTTAGAAATTGTGGCTTATGCCTTAGATGAATGTTTGGGGAGATTGGCTGAAAAATGGGTCCTAGAAGAAGGCAGTCTAAAGATGGTTTCAGGTGTTGTTTTAGGTGCTCAAAGATCTGTGTTAGGGTCTGGTACATGGCCTGGTGCTAAGGAGCAAGCTCCCCTCACTTCACGATTCCAGTGGTTAGCTGGTCTCGCTTAGCCAAGATATACCTCGCCTAGAGTTTAGACTCCGCCAGAGAACGGAGTGGGCTTCCCCCTTGGTGATGAAATCCAAGTGGGGTTACCGGGACGGGTAAGGTATCTGCTGGGGGATGAAATCCCAGTCGGGCCTTGTCTCAAGTAAGTTTTATGTGTGTTTTAGTGCATGTGGTCCGGTAGTGTAACATCAAGTGTCTACGATTTATTCAATATGCGTCTAAGTTACTAGATGTGGACTAATGCAAGCGCAAGCAGAAATGAAAGTGCAATACGTTTTAATGCCCAAGTCGAAATGTGATGTTTGTTATGAAGACAAGTTTGAGAAAGGGTTGAGAGTATGATGTTTAGACTAGTCTAGAATGCAAGGAAGAAAGATTCGTTTTAGTCCTGCTTATAGTGTCATTGAGAAGAACAGAAGGAGGAGAAAAGGTAAGAACCTAATGCTCCTAAATGAATGAAGAAGAAAAAGGAACCCAGGAGGAACCTAGGGTCCCACCGGGCGTGCCAGAGATGTTTCTATTCAAAATTCGCTTTTTAGATTTAAGAGAAAGAAGAAACTAAAAGAAATAAATGGACAAGGCTTGGGAAGTACCTGGATAAGATTGCGCACCGTAATCCAGACGCTTGTGAGCACTCCTCTTTGGCTGTGGAGGAATGACACCTGCAAAGAAGAAAACTTGGACAAGAAAATGTTAGATAGATAGGCGGTGGGTTGCCAGGCAAAAGCCTATTCCCAGAAGTATGAGAACTTCTTTAAGGGAGGTCAACCCACTGTTTTGATAAAAGATAAATGACTGATAAATGACAGAATGCTAAAATAGACTGAAATGATAGAAAACTGAAAGAGAAAAGGAAGCAAAGGCTTACTTGGAAGGAGCTGTCAAACTGGTTGCAGTCACCGGCGTCGGTGGTCCTACCGGCGTCGATTGTCGGTCTGCCGACGTCGGTTAGTGTGCCGACGTCGGTGGGGGTAATGGCCGATGTCGGTCGGGGCAATAGGCTTGGATGGGGTTTTAGGCAGGTTCTGGTCGAGTCTGGACAGAGTCTGGTCTGGGCTTGGTCTGTGGACGGGTCAGTGGACGGATCTGAGTCTGATGGACGGGTCTGTGGATGGTCTTAGGCAGAGGTGCAAAAGAGTCAAATGGGCAGAAGGGTAGAGGAGGACAATCAAGGAGATAGGAATCCGGGTCTGCCTGGCTTGGTTAGCAGTCTGGGTTGGGGAAAAGAAGAGTTGAATCTAGTTTGAAAGCAGATAACTAGAAAGCATGAAGAAAACAAATGGAGTGCTTACCTGTGCCCTGCTGAAGAAGGTGTTGATCTTGTTGCCGCTTGTTGAAAACCTGTTGCTGATGGAGAATCCCTGTTGTTCACCTGTAGACGCTTGCTGTGTACCTGAGGGAGAGAGTCAGATTGATTGGGAGTGAGGTCAAGTGAAATGATGGATACAAGGCTCTGATACAAAGGTTCAAGAGTTGGGATGCCAGAGAAGAGACGCCGGGAGCGAAGAGGAGCCAAGAGGAGAATCGAGACAGATAATGGTGAAGAAAACCGTTATGAAGGGTGCCGACGCCGGCAATATCGCCGACGTCAGCCGAAGGCTAACCGACGTCGGCGGCTGAAAGGCTGGAGAAAGGCTAAAAATAGCCTTTCATCCGTTTCCCAACGGCCGGGTCAAATGAATGCCAGGATGAAACGGTTGACGGGGGTTAAATGGGCAAGAGGAGAGGTTGGAATGGGAGTCTAAGGCATTAAATGGCCATGTGGAGAATAAAGGGGATCCAAGGAGGGTATCCTAGGGTGGCGAGGTGGCAAGGAGAGGGAAAAAAGGGACTTATTAATTAAAAATAGATGATTTTTTTCAATTAATAAGACCTAGGTAGGTTAGGGATAGTCGAAGTGGCAAGGGACCAAGGGGAGAGAGGAAGACCAAGGGTTAGACACTTTTTAGGTGTCTACAGGTTGCTTTGATAATGGTTATTGATCTTTATGTGCTTCTGTGTGTACCTCCATATGTAGTACCTTATTTATATCTAGAGATGGAGTAGCCATTATACTTGATTCAACTATTTGATAAGTTTGTATGTGCTCAATAGGAATGCATACTCTAGGTGTTACCACTATAAGAATGCCTTCTATTTTAGATTGTATCATTTTTAAGGATTTGAAAGGTTCATCATTGGTGGGAATTGTTAATAAATTACCATCATGTATGAAATTTACATATATGTGAAGTGTAGATGGGATAAATTCCATTGAATTTATTTGAGGTCTACCGAAAAACACATTATAATGTAATGATTGAGACATTATCTAAAAAATAACTGAAATAGTTTTTGGTCCTAATGTCATATCTAATGTAATTTGACCAACTAGAGGGATATGTGAATTATCAAACCCTTGGATATTCATAATCAAATTTTGAATCATATTGGTACTAATGCCCATGGTGATTATAAAATTGATACTATAAATGTTTAGGCCTATCCATTATCAATGAGCACCATTTTGATGCCTTTAATTTTTCATTGCCACTTATATGAACAAAGGTAACTCTTGATCAATAATATATTTGGATGGTAAGTCATTTGGGTCAAAGGTGATAATTTTGGCATTATTTTACAGATATTTCATGATATCTAAAAAATAATCAGGCTCTATATCATTTCAAACTTGAGTTTCACACAATGTCTCATATAGGATGTCCTTGTAAACATTAGATTGTTTTAGGAGCTCAAGTATTGAAATTTTAGGATATTTATTGCTCAATTGGTAAACAAGGTCATAACCCTTAGATTTTATAACAAGTTTAGGCTTAGGGGGAACCTACTATATATTAATAGGTGGTTGTGTAAGTTGAACGACCTTACCTTTTTGAATAGTAACATCATGAATTGCATGATCCAATAAAATCCATGGGGGAATAATGAGTGCATAATGATAATTGTCACTCTAATAAGGCTTGGATAGAAAAAAGGGTTGATAAAATGCACATTGGCATCTATATGTTGGCTCTATATCATTACAAGAGGACTTATGGGGAGATATAAAAAAAATATCCATTTTTACACTCTCTCATTATCTACATGGATTTGCTTAACAATTTTGAAAATAAAATTTGTTATAGGTACAATCATTAAGAGGGGGGTGAATTAGTGGTGAAAAACAATCCAATTAAATTTCCAAACACTTCATGATATCCTACAAGATAATGAAATATCATACACACAACATAAGATCTATGTGGGGAAACCTCTTGGGAAATAAAACCCACTCTCAACCCTACAAACACATGGACTACTTGTCCTATAAGATGATCACAAACATAAGACTAGTCAAGTCCTTCTGACCAAAATTTAGTGAAACACCTGTTTCATAAGGAACGCTTGCCTCTAGGATTATCAAGTCCTTCTAACTACCTATTGGTCAAGTCCTTATGACCAGCTTTATTAAAACACCTATTTCACAGGGAGCACCTACCACTAAGATGATCAAGTCCTTTTGACCACCTTCAATCTTCAAACCTACAAGAGCACTATCTTTGACATCAAAAATATAACCTATAGGTCATACACATAGTCATCAACTTGATCTACTCTAAAACCCATTCACTAGGCACACACCCTTTCCTTTATTTAACAAATATCACATACACCTCTTCTCTCAGATCACTCTCAAGTTTATCTCATCTATTTAACAAGCCTCTAGAAACCATCACATTTGATTTCACCTTTTATAGAGTCTTCATTATTATTATCTTTTTGGTCAGAAATAATCCTTGTATTATCCCTTAAGACATATTACATATCTCAATACCATTCCCATAGGTTGGCCATAGAATCCATGGGTCACACTTTAGCAACTATGCCTTTCAATAAGGACTTAGTAGCCCTTATAGGTCCTATGGAGACCTATTCACCCATTTAGCACTCCATAAAATAGTTTAGATACATAGGACCACTTATAAATTTATACCTATCTAGTCCATATTACCCCTTCAAGATCTTAAAATGATCACAGTCATCACAACACTCCTTTTTTAGAGACAAATTTGCTCAAACAACATTCAGTACATAAGAACACCATGAATGAAAACACAATAAACTTATAATCATTTATTCATATTGAATATGTATTTTTAAAACATTAAAAATCCACACAAATCATCCTTAGGGAGTCTATAACACTCTCTAATAGCTAAGTCCCCTTGAAACTTCCAATGCTATCAAGAACAACTCAAATATCATTCTCGAGTCACTTACAAAACATGGTCAAATACACAGTCATATTTGGAGATAGATATATGAAATTTTAAGAAAATCAAAATATTATAATTAAATTTTTTTGATGTGCCTTGAAGTATTCTACAACTTTTATTTTTGTTGCACCTTCAAACTCTACATAGATCGAAAGTTATGGCTCAAAAACAACAGACTAATCTTCCGTCGCTAATTCAAATATTTGAATTCCAATGGTCACTGAGGAACTATTAAACTTTGAACACTATATCAAAATCTCATGTCCTCACATCTTAGATAAAATATACACTATCGATTTCTTCTGATATTTAACTTTACTAAGCATTTGTCACTTTAACCTCTTTGATTCAATACTTTTTATAGATATACATCTATATGAACACCCACTTACTGTTAGATCCTTATTTTGTCTTGATATTTAACCTTTAAAAAATGTTAATATTATCACATTTTGACCTCATCTTATGCATTATATAAATCCTGACCAAATGTGCATCATATATCTCTACGGATTAATCAGGTTTTTATCTTGTAGTGTTCACCATTAGATCTTGAAAATAACTCCTAAGATTATTACACTTGGCACCCTTGCATGCATTATGATCACTTTACTAATATTACATTATGGTTGTTCCACTTTGTAGTATCACATGCAATATTAACTCTTTGACTTGTCTTGCACTGTTGATCTTTGTCAGTATGAACCACCAATCACCATTGATCTTCTACTAGGTTAGTAAGCTTGTGACACTTGCTACCTACGTGTGAAACCTTTGACATATTGAATTTTATTTGCACCATTGTATCAAGATCATGAATTAACGTTCACCTTGATGGTCTCTGACCCATCACAATTTACTAGAGCAACTTTGAAGTTTTATAACTTGAGCTAGACAACACTTCAAGTCTCCAAATTTTTAAGGTAGATTCTTAGAAACATAGACAAAATCTTCAAGTAAAAATTTTACCATTAATGACTTTATTTAGACTTTAATTAAATACACAATTTTTTTGGTTCATCTATATCTACATGATGTACAGTGACAATCTGGCTAAGTATAGAAACTACTACAATTTGCTTGAAAGGATAACTTTAATCCTTAATAAATTTTGTTAAAATTAATTTCATGACCTAAAATTTGAACAATATGATATAATTACATATGTCAATCCATCCATATATCAATATGCTCTTGTAACATTCATACGTGTGAGATATGACATCAATAATATGCCTACTTAGATTTTTCTATCACAGAACCAACTATGCCAAGATGAACATAATGAAGAAATCAATGAATACCATACACTTAAATAAGATCTCCAATAATCCTTGACCTATGATAGGACCCCTCACACATGCTCAAAACTTTAGACCCATACCTAATCATGCCAAAACTAAAGATGAACTAAGCCTACTTCAAGCATAATAGGACAAGCACATTTGCACATTTTTTCATTAACACTTAGACTATCAAGATAATTCATCCACTCACCTAGACACCTATATGACATCACTAAAAAATCTCCAAAAATCTCCCCCTTTGTCATTGATGTCAAAACTGATCATACTTCTTACCTTCCTTCTCTCTCTTTAAGTAGTCTCCCTATAGAAACCTTCTCCCCCTTTGACACAATGATAAATTAGGCACAAAACTGATTCTAAGGACCTAAAGAGACAAAAAAATAGGAGAGAACCACCTTATAAATATTATAAAAACTCCCCATTACCTTGAGCCTACCTCTTATTTACCTTGACAACTTCCTATTGCTACATGCCAACACTCTCTTCAACCAAGCATTGCAACCAATGAAGAAAGAACACACAAAATAACTTAAATATGATGAAAATCACCAAAAATCATTTTAGAGGGACTTATCCTAAGATATATAATCCATTTCACCTCTTGAGCATCTTCAAATCTTCACACACTATGAAGAACCACCACATAGGTTTATTAGCCTTCTCTCTCAAACCACCTCAAGAAATACCAATAAAACTTAATTCCACTCTCCAAATGGGAAAAATTCTCTAAAATAACTTTATAACTCGCAGTAAAACACTCATTCCTTTATATTTTGGATGGACTAAGAAAAAACATCAAATCTTCACACTAGCCCTGTCTAGACTCGTTATAACCTTATTTGGAACTTGCAAAGCCCATAAATTTTAGTGGACATACTTTCAAGACTTAAAACTTCATATTTGGATAAATCTCATATTCCCATATAATCACACAAATTTTCATCACCTAGATCCTCCTTTTCAACATAATTCTTTCACAAACTTACTAGTTAATTAAGCTTCCTTTTTGACAAAATCATGAACATTTTGAAAACCAGAAACCTTCAAATCTATATGAAGTTTTATTTGACAACCCATTTCACCCATTAAATAAATTAAGAAGCCTCATACCCCAATTTATAATATAAACTTTTTTTATAGCATAACCCAAAACTCTAGAATCTCAAAACAAGCAAGGTTAACAAACTTCGTTCTAGTCAATGCCCACCTTTGAAACTTCTTGCACACCTAGAGACAATAATCACACACTTTTGGACTAAGATTTGAGCCTTCACACCTTTGGTAACCTTGAATTCCTATACCATGGCTTTGATCTGCAATAAGAAAGATAAACCTAAGAGCACACAAAAACCTCTAAAAGGCACAAATAGGATCATCAAGACACAAAACCACCTAGAACATCACAAAGAAGTGCACAAATCTTTCTAAGCACAAAACACTTCTTAACATTCCATCAATCTCATTATTCCACCTATAAACATCCATTTTTATCTTTTAAATATTGTATAAATATAAAAAACACCTTATGACATCATTTTGAACTCATCAAAGCACTTTTCCCATCTTAACACACCAACTCCAACTAGAAATAGTCATCTCTTGACTTAGAGAACCTTCTAAAGAACACCACAACACTTGATTCTCCACTAAAAGGAGTATCTTAAGAAGCATAGATAGAGACATTCTCTATATCATAATGATCTAAAATAAAGTGAAGCTAGGAGTGACCCACATCTCCTCAATAACCACTAGAATCCTTTTATAGCTATAAGACTTCTTTCTCTTGTTCTCCATAGTCTAAACTCTGAAAACTTGTTCCTTTTCTACATCACTCACTTTCTCTTCTATGATAGGATATACAACATTCAGAGCAAATATGGAATCTTGACATACCTTGATCAATGAAGTAAATTCTTTGCATTATAGAACATCACCTTCAGACCTTATCAATATATAAACCAAGCTTTAAACTTGCTCACAAAAATAGGTTGCTCATCAGCATCCGAACACACCTTAAAACTAGCCTCAACTAGAAGCTTTATCTTCTCCTTGAGCTTGGTCTCTTCATTCTCAAAATGAGTAAATAACGAGTGATCTTGTCACTCTCCAACTTCTATAGCATTATCCACCATATAAAATAGATTACTTGGACCTAAAAACTTATCATGACTCACACTTACCATCTATAGATTCCATGAGTTAACTTGCCTTCTTTCTTGCACTCTAGGAGCTTGATTAAACCTATTCTATCTTGTAGGCCTTTTCTTATAGAATCTAGTAATGTGACCTCTCTATCAATAATGGAAGCACATTATACCTTTTTTGAAGAAGCTTATCCTACCTTTTTTATTAGATAAAAATCTTGAAATATGTCGATTCTTTTGATAATTGAAACAAAATACTCCTTTTGAAGAAGACTCACCTTGCCTTACATTATTTGGATGATGCTTAGAAAAATGTTCCTCATCAAGACAATTTAAGCACTTGAATTTATTCACACCTATTGAGTGATGACCCCCATCATAGTTTCATGCAAACTCATTTCTTGCAGGTCTCTTGTATTCTCTATCTCTATACTCAAACTAATTACATGTGTAACAATAACCATTGAAACTTTCATACCTCAGGGCATTTGTTTGTCTGATCTAATTTTTCTTCACTCTACCATCATCTTCATTCCTTGACTAATTTTTTACCTTCAAGGTCTGGTTCACATTAGTCTTCATCTTGTTTTGAGTTGCATTTTATGGTTCTTCTTTCTATCCAAGACCAATTGTATCACTTTCATGCTTTTGGCCACCCAAAATATTGTCTAGAACACTTGAGATCTTTTCAAATCTTATAAATGACTACATCTTAGTATATTTATTTTCTAACTCATATTTTAATGACTCATTTTCAATTACATACCTTGAACACTCATCTTCTTTAGCTTTCAATCTTGTAGATAGGATTTCCAATTGACAACTAAGATGCTTGACTATATCTTCATAATCCTTGGTGTCTTCACTCAAATTTTATTCATACACACTAAATTTTTTGTCATAGTCCTTGATTTGAGACTTCATCTTCTTTTTTATTTTATTCTCAATCTTTAGTTCTTCAAGAGCATGCATCAATTCAATCTCATAGTCCACCTCATCTTTATCATCATCTAAATCACTCCAAGCAGACTCCATTTGATATGAGTGACTTCATTCCTCATCCATGAAGAGGTATTCATATTCAACATGACTATGATCATACTCTGAGTCACTATCTTCTCTCTCATCTAATGAGATTCAATATTCTTTGGTGTAGAGACTATTCTTGTCCTTGAAGTGCTTCTTGTTGTCAAACTTTTTGAATCCCTTCTTTATCTTATCATAATTGTATATCTTCTTGTCTTCATCTTAGCCATCACCATGTTTTTCATCATCATTCTTCTTATTCTTATGAGGGAACTTATTATCAAAATGTCCTACTTCTCAACAATTGAAGCATTTTAAGGGTAGTTTACCCTTATACTTGCATGACCCTATTTTCAATTTCCTTTTAAACAAAGCAATTAGTTTATCTTTATTAATATCAGATGTTTCATCCTCCTTGAGTTTCTTACCTTGGAACTTATTCTTTGGTTTCATTTTTGTATTGAAATATGCTGCCTTCTTTGGTAATTTATCATCATTTACTCTCATCTCATAGGCAGTAAGGATGCCATGCAATTCATCCATATTCAACTTAGTAAGATCATGAATTTATTCTAAAATAAAAAATTTAGAATAAAAATTGAGAGAGAGAGACCTTATTACCTTTTTAAATATAGTGTCTTCTTCAAGATTCTCTCCAAGACCTCTGATGATGCTCACAATATCATCAACTCTTTGAAGAAAAGATGCCAAAGAATATTCTTCCTTCATCTTAAGACTCTCAAATTATCTTCGGTGAGTCTGAAACTTTGCCAACTTAACCTTTGAATATCCTTCATAAATAGTCTTCAATTTATCCTACATTTCCTTGGTAGATATGCAATGGATTACCTTGGTGTATTCAGTCTCTAAAAAACCACAAGTGATAACATTCATTTCCTTAAAAGTGTTCTCAAACAACTTCTTATCTTCAACACTAGATGGAGGATTAGTAGGTGAAGAATAACCATCCACAATAAATTACCAAGTGTCAAACCCTATGGACGTGATGTAGGTCCTCATCCTTGCACTTCAAAAAGCATAATTAGATCCACTGAACATTGGTACTTGTTAAGTGGAAAAACCTCCTTGCATTTGATGGCTACCCATAATGTACCTTGGATCTCCTTTAAGCTATCAAGCCTTTATCAGAGGACTTGCTCTGATACTAATTTTTATAGGTAAAATCACTGAGAAGGGGTGTGAATCAATGGTTACAAATAGTCCAATTCAATTTCCAAACCCTTGAAACACTTGCGCATTCAATACAACCATTCATGAAGCATACAAGATTTTTAGAGTAATGAATAATGAATATAATGCAAGATCATACACACAACATAATATATATGTGGGAAACTCTCTCGGGGAATAAAATCCACTCTCAAGCCTATAAATTTATGGACTACTTATCTTATAAGATGATCACAAACATGAGATTAGTCAAGTCCTTCTGACCAAAATTTAGTGAAACACCTATTTCATAAGGAGCACCTGCCCCTATGATGATCAAGTCCTTCTGACCACCTATTGGTCAAGTCCTTCTGACTATCTTTAGTGAAACACCTATTTCACAAGGATCACCTACCCCTAAGATGATCAAGTCCTTCTTACCTCCTTTAATATTCAAACCTATAAGAGCATTATCTTTGACATCATAAATATAACCTACAAGTCATACACACAGTCATCAACATAATTTACTCTATAGCCTATTCACTAGGCACACACTCTTTCCTTCACTACATAACTCTCATACACACCTCTTCTCTTAGGTCACTCTCAAGTCTCTCTCATCTATTCAACAAGCCTCTAGAAACCACGATATTTGGTTTCACCTTTTATAGAGTCTTCATGATTATTATCTTCTTGGTCAACCATAATCCTTATCTTAGCCCTTAATAAATCTTAAATATCTCAATACCATTTCCATAGGTCAGCCATAGCATCCATGGGTCACTTAAGTAGCTACACCATTCAATTAGACCTTAATAGCCCTTATAGGTCCTATGGAGACCTATTCACCCATTTTTCACTCCATAAAGTAGTTTATAAATATAGGATCACTTTCAATTACATAGATCCACTTCTCATGACCCCTTAAACATCATTAAATCATCAAATTCATCACAACACTCCTCTACTAGAGTCAAATTTGTTCAAACAACATTATGTATATAAGAACACCATGAATGAACACAATAAACTTTTAATCATTTTTTCATACTAAATATGGATTTTTAAAACCTTAAAAATCCACATATATCATCCTTGTGGAGTTTACAACACTCTCCAATAGCTAAGTTCCATTGAAACATCCAAATGCTATCAAGAGCAATTCAAATATCCTTCACAGGTCACTTACATAACATGGTCAAACACAGTCAAATTTGGATATCAATACCTATAATTGAAAAAAACATAAAAATATTTTAACAAAAATTTCTAGATACACCTTGAATTCCTCTACAACTTTTTTTTTTTACTTCATCTTTGAATTCTACATAGATCGAACGTTATGGCTCATAAACCATAGACTAGTCTTCCCTTGCTAATTTGAATATTTGAATTCCAACAGTCATTGAGAAACTATTAAAATTTAAACACTTTATGAACATATAATATCCTAAAAAATTATATCAAATACACATTTTTTATCTCTTCTGATCTTTAACTATGTTAAACATCTATCACGTTGACCTCTTTTACTCTGTATGCATCGTAGATCTGCATCTATATGAATACCTAGTCATCGATAGATCCTTATTTGGTCCTGATGTTTACCCTTTGAAAAATATTAAAATTCAAACATTTTTACCTCATATCATCCATTCTATAAATCTTGACCAAATACACACTGTTTAACTTTATGAATTAACCAAGTCTTTATCTTGCAGTGCTCACCATTAGATCTTACTTAAAACTCCCAAGATTATGACACTTGACACCCTCATGTGCCTTATAAGAAATTTAATGATAGTCCCTTAAAAATTTTAAATTTATTATTATTACATGTAATTTTTACTCTTTGGCTTGTCTTGCACCCTTTATCTTTGTTAGTATGAACCACAACTCACTGTTGATCTTCTACCAGACTAACGAGCTTGTGACACTTGTCACTTACGTGTGCAACCTTTGACATATTGAATTTTACATGAACCATTGGATCAATATAATTAATTAATGTGCACTATTATATCTAATTATAATATTAATTAAAACTTTAATGAGGTTTAACTTGACGGTCTCTAACCCATCATAGTTTGCTAGAGCAACTTTGAAGCTTTATAACTTGAGTTAGACAACACTTCAAGTCTCTAAATTTTTAGGGTAGATTATTATAAATATAAAACAAATATTAAAGTAAACCTTTGACCATTAATTATTTTACTCATACCTAAATTAAATTTACAAACTTTTTGGTTCATCCATATATGCATGGCATGTAGTGACGGTTTAGCTAAGTATAGAAACTACTACAATCTGCCTAGAAGGCCAACTTTAAACCTTAATAAATTTTGTTGTGATTAATAAAATAAACTAAAATTTAAAACATATTGTATATTTACATAGGTTAATACATCCATATATCAATATTCTCCTATAATCTTCACATTTGTGAGATATGATGTTGTCAATATGCCTACTCATATTTTTTTGTCACAGAACCAACTATGCCAAGATGAAAATAATGAAGAACCAGATGAATAAAATGCACTTCCATAAGCTATAAATCATCCTTAACCTCTGGTAGTACATCTCACACATGATCAATACTTTATACCCATCCCTAATCATTCCAAAACTAAAGATCAACTAAGCCTACTTCAAGCATACTAAGACAATCACATTTGTACACTTTGTCATTGACACATAGATTATCAAGATACTTCATAAACTCACCTACACACCTCCAAGCACCATAGACAAATATCCCAAAAAATTAATGTATAAAACCATATAAACTATAATTTTTTGTACCATGAAATAATTTATATATGTGCCCATGGAAAACATGATTTCAATATTTATCAATCGATGATCATCCACAGGAAAATAAATAAGAAAACCCTAGTTGTCCTAGGGTTTGATTTTCAAAGATAAAGTTCACCAAAAGTTTAACCATAATTCAGATGGGGCTATCTTACTTTGGTAAAAATGGTTAAGTATATATAAATTATAGGGTAAAGGGGTGAATATTATATCTAAAATAGCCCAATTAATGTGTTAAACTCATATATACATATGCTAAATTTATTAAACTAAGATAGGCTATTTATGGAAAGAGAAAATATGATAGATATATAAATGACATAAAATATAGTACTTATTTATTTATAATTTTAATACAGTGTTGGATCTAGTACATGAAATAAGTAAGTAGGAAAATAGTATTGGATTAATCATCAAATTTTAGATCTTATGCCTCTGACTCTCCAAATAATTTCATCAGCCTGGGATGGTTTCATCAACACTATTAACTAAGCTCAACACAAGTGTCTTTTATAGGCTATGTACTCAAATGAGATATTACCACCTAGATTCTTATAGGGTTGGATTCACCTTCACTCTAGTGCATTTAGATCTAGATCATGGATTGTCACTTTTGGTGAAACAGTAAAACCGTAGATTTTCATATTTAATGTGACCTTGGGTAAAAATTGGTTACTGGTCACATAGTGTCAAGATGACTTATAATGACCCCATTGTCAAAGGGCACTACCTATATAGACAATAATCTAATAGTACCTCGGACTCATGTAGTTTTTCCCTAAGTGTTGGCTTATGTGTGAATCATGTAAAATGTGAAAATCAAGTAAATAAGGACGTAGCTTATAACCTAAAAAATATGACCTTATGACTACTCCTTTAGTACCTTAGACCTCTAGCTAGGTTGTTCTTTTGACTGATATCAAAATAGGGGAAAATAAGAAATATTTTGGTAACTTAAGTGTTTTTTCTATTATCTTTTGGTTTGATTTTTAAGTTTCATAGGTGGTGAATGAATGAGGGTTGATATTGTATTTATACCAATCTTATCAGGAGATTACTTGAATTAAAGAACTTAGTCTAACCATTGTAATATATTTGATTTGTAAATTACATGAATGTAGGGTACTAGACACTTACATCAATTTAGGATAGTATCATCGATGCTACTATCTATCCTAGACATTAGTGTCTAGTGAGAAGGAGAGAATTCATCAGCTCAAAACTTACAGAGGTATAAGATAAGTCTATTTTAAACATTTTAGGCAAAATGGGATGTCAGTGTCATTAATATAAGGCTATTCAAACTATTATATAGGCCAAGGGGGACAAGATAGATTAAATGTGAGGCTTTCAAAGGAAAGGCATGTGTAGAACTAAAAATAACAACCAAGGTCATGATTTTTCCATGTATACAAGATAAAGATGATACATTATCATAAAATATTTTCTACACATAGACTTTTATCTTATATTATATTCTTGATTGTTTCATTAGACACTTGTTTTATCATTGCAATTTGATCATATGATATATTTTCACCAATGTTTATATAAAATTTTATTAAAAAATAATTTTCGAAAGGATAAAAATCCTTTACTTATTGAAGAGGAAGATCATATAACCATATAAGAGAATATTTTTTTAGACTTCTTAGAAAACTCTTTGTCAACAATTTATCATTATCTACATGGAATGTACATAAATTCCATTCAATATCTCATTTACCTTCATATAGAAGAATCTTAGGGGCCACAAAGCTTGTTAGTAATAGATACTTTTGGTGCCAAAGGGTTATGTAATAAAGAACATTAGTCCATGGAAGAAATATCATGATAAATGGTTTTATAAAATTTGAGATAGCTTAGTTATCATGTGAAACTTTATTTTATTCATTTTTAGGAAGATATAAGAGTAAATCGATCTTTTCTATATATTCATGAATAAATTAAATAAATTTTACATCATCAACTTCACTAGATTTGTTCTAAGTGTTGGGTTTTGAAATAAGATCCATAATATGCCCCTAAAAAAGATGTGAGATATGTGATGGAAAATCCATTGATTTTTTATATTTGATACAATTTATAACATATGTTTATTCTTCATTCCAAGTCATTTAAATTTTAATAAAAGATATTGGAGAATAGTGACATTATATATTACTACAAACTTTTGAAATAGGAAGGCCATGAGATTGGGCCTTGTTTAATGTAGTTTCTTTACTATCTTAATATTGAATTTATGTAAAAAAGTAATGAATATCATGTTTATAATTAATACAATGTTTAACAATGAATTTCATAATGTTATGTAACATATGAAAGAAAAATTTACTCACTAATCCAATTATGAATACAATATAAGAAAAAATCAAGGTATAAGAGTTATGTAGGAAAGGGTTTAAATGACTATATGGGATATAATATATACTTAATCATTTATTTATTAGTTTCATACCAATGTTTAAAATCAATAAATACATATGAAAAACCATGTATGTATCCTACTAACTTTATTTTTTAGGGTATCGTGAGAGTAACATCCCTATGAAATACACTCCTTTCAAGTGAACCACAAATAAAATAAATAAAAGAGGATCAATATGGTATAAATAAGGGATTATATGTATTTATGATATATATATATATATATAATATACATATAAACTATAATATTTATTTCCCTCATACCAAAATATTCATAAAATAGGTCACTGTGTATCCCATAACAATAGTCACTAAGTAGTTTTAAAATTATCAAAACATAGTTTCTAAAAAAAGAAACAAGTAAAAAACAAATAGTAAACAAAATTAAAAATATTTTTGTATCAAAAATAAAGACTTCTTATTTTTTTTAAGTAAAAAAAAAATTGAAACTTTAGACCACACAAAAATCAAGTAAATAAAAAGTAGTGTTATAAATAAAATATGCATTCAACAGAATGTTTAATGATATTTTTAACTTAATAATGAAATTCAAATAAAAAATAAACTATTTAAAAATGATTTAGATCGACATAAATATACATATCTAAATTTATTTTTGGTGCACAAGCTTTTATAATTTTATGATATTTTATATTAGAAAATATATAATATAAATTAAATTAAATGAAGGGACAATCAAATGTATACTTTTCAAAGAAATAATTGTCCATTTCTAGAGTTATTATTTCACAACTGAAGACAAACATAATATATGACATCTAAATGGTAGTGTTTTTTATATATTTTTACTACAAAATCCACTTCATTTAGAGTCTTATTTTAAGAAATTAGAATGGAGCAAGGTGAAGGACAATATGAGAAAAGAGATAGATATTATCGATGACAAACATAATATACGACATTCAAGTGGTAATGTTTTTTATATTTCTTACTACAAAATCCACCTCTTTTAGAGTCATATTTTAAAAAATTAGAATGGAGCAAGGTGAAGGACAATATAAGAAAAAACATAGATATTTTCGATTTTATCCCAATTAATTATATAAACAACTTCATAAATGAGGCCTAAAAAATACCAGCCTATCCCACCACCTTATATATCTAAGATAGTGAGTAAAATCATGTGCCATAAAACCTAAAAGTGTTAGTATTGATATATGTCTCAAATATTAATTTTGGTTAAAACATAAAATACTCTAACTTCTATGTTTTCAATAGAGTTATTGGTTTCTCTTTGTATCTAATAAATTTAAGTATTTTAATGTGATGCATTATGAAATTATAAAGGTTTTTTATATTTGCAAGGGGAGCTAAATTGGATATAAAACTTGTATAATGGGTGTTTCTATAATTTATATATTAATATATTAATGAATATTAAACAATAATATATTATTATGTACAATTAAGTGGAACATAATGACAAAAATAAAATGATTTTCTTTGGAAAAGAGATATATGATTATAAAGGTAATCATAAAATAATTTACACATTTAAAGATTTGATAGAGTATTTTTTTTATAATTGAGCATGTAAAAAAAATGAACAAAATGACTTTTATATTTTCCATGAAAATCTCACCTTATTTAATGGTAATAAAAAGAGGGGCAATATATTCTATCAAGCTGATATTCATAATGTTGAGAGTGCATCAAAAGAAATGGAACAAAATTTTAGTATAAATGATGCAGATAATATTAAAATATTTTATAATTAAAATATTAAAAAATATTTTATTTACAAATAATTTATTTTATGTTTTCATATTTGTCAATATTAAAACTAAATGTTAAAAAATGTACATAATAATATGCTTACAATAGATTCAATAATTATAAAAAATGACATCTATATACTTTATTAGCTTCTAATTTTTATATGTTATATTTGTATTTTATTAAAGTTATTTATTTATTATAATATTAATTTATGTTGTACACATTTATTGCATTTGATAGTATGTATAATATATTTTCTATTACATTGGTGTTAATATTAACGGAAATTATGGTAAAATTGACACCGTGGATGCAAAATACATTACTCATTACCCACTATTACATGCAATAATGGAAGCCAATTTTTTTTAGATTGGATGATGCTTGTGTTGGAATAAAATTAATAAGGTTTGTAAAGCCCTTCTTTATTTATTTATATATATATATATATATATATATATATATATATTTATATATATATATATATATATATATATATATATATATATATCTTAATAAACAACACCATTACATTAACCACTACTATTGTTGATTTTACATTAGAATTATGGGTGTATAAAAGTTTGTGATGTTATGTTTACTTGTGTATTTGTTATGTGAGTAAATCATAGATGAAAAACATGATTAAAAATATGAAGGAAACAAAATCAAGACAAGAGATGTTTAAAATATGAGATAAAATAATACACAAATTTACTATTAAGGATGTTATATTTTATGATGATAAAATTTTCAATGAGTAATATGATCCTTAACAAATTATAATAAATAGAATCAACCCTGCCATAGTTGAATGTGTGCAAGATATTTACATATTAGGCCCCATAAGGGTTATAATACAAATACTACATTATAAGTACATCATTTCCATTTGAATACATGTTTGAGGATGAAATTCGATATTTTATCCATCTTAAAGTTTATTATTTGGTTAACAATTTCGTGATGATATTATTTTTTATTACTAATTGAGAAAAATTAACAAGATGAGTGGGTTGTATAAAATTTTTAAATTAGATAACTTATAGAAAATGTTGTGAATGAGAGCCCAATACATCCTTCAAGATGATGTATACTTAAATGGTGATTATTCTGATTTGGCATAGATCAAAAGTTACACTGAAAAATAAAATATTTGTAAGTTTTATATTGAAATTAATGAATTTTTAATCAATGAATATTTTTGGTCAATCCAAAGCTACATGTGTTATCATATGTTTAAGGAAAAAAAAAATTGAAAAATAAATCTTGGAACAATAATGTTGCTCAATTTGTAAATGTTATTTTCATATTAAATCATACATTTCCAAACAATATTTTCTTTATTACATCATTTTCATTAGGATGTTAAAAAGAGATAATATAAGACGATTCCAATGACATTTTTCTTGACCTTACCCATGAATATGTTGCTATGCTCACCAATGAAAATGTTTTCAACAGTTTCACAAATAAAAATAATTTAGATCTTATAAATTATAGTGTTTCTACCTAAATAAAAATGAGGAGGAAAGATACATTTAAACAATCCTAATGATCCACAAATCTAAAGATACATAGTTTTATATACAAATGCTTGTATCTTATAGTTGACAAAAAAGTATGATTTTTATCATGAAGATTGTCAAAGATGATTCAAAAAGGTTCTAAGATAAATCAATCTATAAAAAGGGTGCATAGCGCCAAGTCTCTACGTGAGGCTGAGGATTGATATGATATCAGGTTGAGTAGAAGTGGAAAATAAAATTTTGACATTCTAATAGTGATACCACAAAATGGTAAGGAAAAAAAAGGTTGTTGTCTTGACATCTATAGCTTTTGGTTGTGTTTATGAAACAAATAGTAAAATGTTGATAAGGATTTTTTGGAATATAAAGTAGGTAATGATCATTGATGATTTTGGAGTAGTCTTCTTTTACATGTAATCAAGGCTGGAATCAAAAAAGAAATGAAATTAAAAAATAGTTAATAATGAAATGCATAAATTTCTATTAGAACTATTTTTGTATTGAATACTTACTTATCCCATGTTATTGTAACACAATCAATTTTGAGTAGAAAGTTATAGACATACATTAGCATTTATCCTCATAAGTATCAGTATTCAAAGCATTCAAGTGAGCAATTAATTTATCCTCCTTTTCTTTGTAGGTTAGTTTCTTTAAGTGGTAAAGTTTTGAAACATACAAAACTCAGCCCAATGCTAAATTTTTTATTGGCAATTGTCATTACATTTAATTTAGAGTGATATTGTTTTAATAGAAAATGATTTTGATTTATAATGATAAGAATGGTAATAAATAGTTGAAAAAGCAATCTAAGTTTTATTTTTACTATTATCAAAAAATAAAATAAAATAACTCTTAGTCATGAAGGTAGACAAAAATATCAATGGCAGAGGTATATGTTAACAAATAGATTTCTTTGTGTTTGATATAACATATTTCAAATGCATAAATAATTTATTTTTTACTTCAAGAACAAGTTACAATATAAATTAGTTAAGGTGGGTTGGATGATTTCCTCAAAAATAAAAATCAATAATTTACGAATTTTGAGAGATTTAAAAATATGGTTTTTAGTAGTAGTTCTAATGAGACCCACATCTAGTAGGGCCTTGAATGGCTTCCTAGTATCACTTGGATTTGTACTATAATCAATAGTAGAGGCACTGCTAACTTTGGCTCATCTTTTGGGAGTAGGTATTTCCTTAATATAGTTGTATATTTAATAAAGGCCTCCTTGAAAAGAGTGATGCAAAAAGTACATATTAGATGTGGTCCTACCAACCACTGACACAAAACAACTGTTCAAGGTAAAAATAAGGAAATGGATTGGTAAGAAAATGGGTAAGCATTAAATAAAATTGGTGCAAGGCACAATTGAAAGACTTTAAGGAAAACATTTGGATAAGCAAAGCATTTATAAGATTATGCTAGGTCATTTTTCAAGATTGTTGAGAAGGTTTAATCCAACTATAGTGAATAATATTAGGATCGGTTGAGTAGTGTCCATTGTCTACAAAATATAGGTTGAGAACACTTTTGTATTTCAGCAATGAAGTTGCCACTCCCATTACTTTCTAACTATAATTACCAAAACCATAAATTTTTTGATAGGTATTAGGATTGAGTTTGAAGAGAGTGTAATACATGGGCACAATATGCTTCATCACTCCCTCCTGATTTAGAGTAGTAGAATCCTAGTAATGATTCTCTAAAATAACTTCCCACATAAGTTTATTTGCTACTGTTTCTTGAAATGTTGCCTTGAGAGAAGTTGCACCATCTTTTGTGTCTAATCCATGGCCATTATCTCCTGCTCATCACAACACCAATATTATTTTATCATCTTCCCTAGTGAGAAAAAAATAAATAAATTGAATAATTATGTACTTAATACCTGTAAAAATAATAAGATATTGTTTTTGTTCTTGAATCATATGATTGACAAAAGTAGTGGCATTGAGGTTAGAACAGGTGGGAAACTAAGCATGCAACACATC
This sequence comes from Torreya grandis, assembly GCA_037957365.1. Taxonomy (NCBI): domain Eukaryota; kingdom Viridiplantae; phylum Streptophyta; class Pinopsida; order Cupressales; family Taxaceae; genus Torreya; species Torreya grandis. The sequence continues at coordinate 253,349 of JARHVA010003258.1, forward strand.
GAGACACTTGGTGGTTTTACCATCTGTATAATACATAGGACACATGAAATCTATGCAAAGATGAATAAAATTCCTTAATCATGGCTCTCCCCTACAATGTTTAGAGACAAAGTGACATTCATTTATTTCATCTATGAGGCATCATACACTTCATCTAACTAGATTTAAAACTAAAATTTATAGACCTAAGATATCGATGCTAAAATCAAGTGTCAAATACTATATAAAAATGATTGGGCTTGGGAGGAAGTATCATGCCCATAAAAACCACAAATGAAAAACAAGGAAAAACAAGGGGGTGGGAAAATTCATTCTCACCCAAGAAGCTTAATCAAGCTCCACGATATCGATTGTCGCGTTTCCTTGGAATGGATTCATGAATTCTTATTAGGATCCACATAGTCTACAATTTCCATAAGTAGGCTATAGTGAGAAACACCATTCTCGAGGTCTTGTATTTGTTCAAGAACTACTAATCAAGCCAATGTAGAAGAAATCTGAAATACACTAGTAGCTTTGCTTACTAAAGCAAAAAATGGTGTTGTTCCCCAACTCTTATATCTATTTACAAACATTAGGACATTGTAGAAGAAACTTTGAAATACACTAGTAGATTTTCTTACCAAGGTAATAAAAAACACATAAACAAAATATATTCATTCATACACACCATCCAAAGAAGGTAAAAGCCACTAGAAATATCAAGGCCTAAAAACCATGAGATTATGGAAGACAACATAGTAAACATTTCCATTTCTATATTTTGTGATGTGAAGCAATGCATCCTAAAGATTAAGCTTTGTCAGGTGCCCAACCTCTTCCAAGTATCTCTTCATATTGGTCAACACCCTCTTCATTGGTGTTTCAATGGGGCTCAAAAACTTGGGGAATATGGGGGAAAATATGTGTATTTACTTTGAACTAAGAAATTTGCCTTTAGAATAGAGACGTGGCAGAGGTAGCAGTGTTTCTTGCAAAGGCTTTTTTTAGTACACAAAATTTCCTCTGATTTGAAATGCTTCTCCGTGTTATGTACCTTTAGGTAGAGCTTCAAAACTGCATTTTTGAAGAAGTGTGTTGGGTTACTCAGGAGTTAGGGTTGAATTATTTCCTTAAAAAAGGTGGCCTGTTACAGTCATAAAGGATTACGTCTAGACAAACCTAACAATGTACTGGACAGGGCATAATTACCTTCATGCATCCCCTCATGAAGGTGCCTAAAAATATTAATCACTACATTAAAAATTATGTTGCACTCTCATTCTGACAGTAGATATTTCAATACATGCTTAGATTATTATAAAGAGCCATATAACGTACAAATGTTTGCACCAATCAAAAGTTTTATACATTTTTATGACACATAAATCAATATCATTTGATTGGTAAATGAAAGAGAAATTAATTCTAAAATAATGCAATATGGATGTAATGGTCACCCTCTAAGGCTAATAATTTTTAAATGCATCATCTCCACACAACATTTTCAATATATAAAAGATGGTTATGGGATTATTATTTTAAATGAAATATCTTTTTTACACTATTAAAATATGTAGGTGTGCATAAATTAGAAATGAACGTGTTCAAATACAATCCAATCATAAGTGGCTAATAAATCATGTGACTTTTTAGGATAATTTGGAGAGAGTAATAGTAAGTGATGTGCTGGAATAAAGGTAATACAAGATGTTCATATAATTAAGTTCCATTGAAATATCATATACTTTTCCATATTTAATGATAATATTCATACACATGAAATACCTCATCCTGTCACGTAAGAAATAACATGTATGCTAATTGTCCAAATCCGTTACTTTTTATGAAACATGTGTAATTGATTTTTTTCACTAGATTATCAAGAATACATGCTTGAGGTTCATTTTTAAATGTATTAAAAGCTCAATTTTAAAAAACTATTAAAAAAAAAAGGGGGCATCAGGAAAGTTTTTGATCATATAAATATTATTGCATTACTATTTGTTTCTTTAAAAAAAAACATAATATTTTATATTTTAGTTGTAATTACAAAGTTCAACGCAAAACATAATTATAATCTAATTTGTGTTTGAAAAAGAAGCGAGGGTGGGTAGGAGAGAATATGAAATTTAACAATTGATTTAAAATGTACCATACTAAATCAAGACAAAGACTACTATTTTTTCCCCAAGTCTATATATAGTTTATTGGAATCCTCCTCTAAATTATGATGCTTTAGTGTCATTGGAGTGGTTGGTGCATAAGTGCACCATTTTTTATATATAGTTTAATTTATTATTTGTAAATTTTATTTTTTATAACATTTATATGATATTTTTTTTCCAAATTAATATATTAAATATTTGTAAAAAAATGTTTAATTTTCATTTTCTCAATTTGTAATGAGGAAATGATTGCATTCATTTCTTTGATGGTTTCCTTAAAGATTCAGTGTTTGTCTTTTTTAACCTTTTCTAATTTTTCACATACATCCATCCTACTTTTCAAATGACTCATCTAAAATGATTAAAGGTCTTCGTCCACTGTAGTAGTCATTTATTCCAATTTCTCTGGTTAGAATTGGATGGGTGCTCTTTGAAGATAAATTAAAAAAACCACCATAAATAATTGGTAAATAGACATTAATACATAAAAAATACATACATTTATATGATTCTTTCTTACCTAAAATTTCATTTTCAATAATATAATCTCACCTAAAGTTTATTGTCATATCTCTATTAAATTTATTTTGGACCATCACCGAAAAATTATACATTTAGTGATAAATATGTTTAACAATGAACTTGTAAAAAAATTAACATTATGGATTGAAACTTAAACCAACTACTTTTGAATCTAAGTTATAACTAATGTATTTGCAATAATTACAACTAAATGTTTTTATAAATTAATGACACTAAAATTATTAAAAATTCATAACTTTATGAATGATTATAAATAAAAATAATATCAGTAAGAGAATAATATTTTTAATATATTTTAATTATTACTTTTTTAATATTAATTTATAAGGATAAAATATTAAGATAATAATCATATATTTTAGAAAACAAATTTATTCATATTTTAAAAAGTTTCATCTATGGGGATATAAAATTACTCAGTTTCTAGGTTGTCATTGAATGAATTTATTTGAAAGTTATGTTGGTCTCAAAGAAACATAAATGTGTTTTTTAAGGAAAAGCTCCATGAAATCTTACAAAATTGAGACTAAAAGAAACTATATAGAATTTAATATTATAAAAAGTAGTGACCTTGTTTATTCATTTGAGTTTATGGGATAAATTTTCCTAAAAAAAAAAATTATATTATTTAGGATCAAATTAATTTAAGCATGGTCCATGTGTTTCCTTAGAATAAGGTTGAGTGTATGGTGAGATTGTGTGCAATGGGGTTAGTAAATAAAATTCAGATGATGCAGGGTGTTAGAAAGGAATTAAATATGGTTTGTTAATTTAGTATATTAAAATTAAAAATTAAATTACTACGTCTAATTTCACATAATGTATTTAGTCAATGATTGAGTCAATATTAGAGGATATATAATATTAATATTGATTGTTTTTACAAACTACAATGAAAATATATACGAAGAAGATATAAAACATAATTGATTGAGTTCCCTATTTTTATTGGTGTTTTTATGATCTCTAATGTATCTTCAAATAGGGGATCTTACTTGAGGTATTTTACTTATGAATTTCTAATTTATTATCTCATTTTAAAATAATAATTTCAAGAGTTCTAATATTTGTTTGGTTATATGAAAAATGAAATTTTTTTCAAAAATTAATCAGATATTTTATATAAACCAATTTTTATAGGTTAAAACAAAGAATCAACCAATTTTTATTGGTGTTTTTATGATCTCTAATGTATCTTCAAATAGGAGATCTTACTTGAAGTACTTATAAATTTGTAATTTATGATCTCATTTTAAAATAATAATTTCAGGAATTTTAATATTTGTTTGATTATATGAAAAATGAGATTTTTTTCAAAAATTAATCAGATATTTTTTATAATTCAATTTTTATAGGTTTAAACAAAGTATAAACCAATTTTTATTGGTGTTTTTATGATCTATAATGTATCTTCAAATAGGGAATCTTACTTGAAGTATTTTACTTATGAATTTATAATTTATTATCTCATTTTAAAATAATAATTTCAGGAGTTCTAATATTTGTTTGGTTATATGAAAAATGAGATTTTTTTTTTTCAAAAATTTATCAAAAATTTTCTATAAACTAATTTTTACAGGTTTAAATAAGTACAAAATCATTTATTTATCTTCAAGTAAACTTCAAAATTACATATTTAAATAGTACATTAGAAAAAGGACAAAGAATTTAATATTTATATTTTTAATGTTATTTACCATAATTCACACACTTAAAAAATGTAAAATATTAATAAAATACATAAACAAACATAAATAATAGATGTTTTTTTTATTGAAAAGATACGGAAATAAAAAATCAAAGTTAATTTATGGAGGAAGAAAAAAATAAATATAAATTAATTTTTTTATTTATTCATTAAATATGATAACAATTGACATAATAGAGAGGAATAAAAATGTACATTTCATATATTTTATTGATAAAATATATATTTTCCCATTACCTAATAGATATTTTTCGAACCCTTCTCTTTATTTATTCTCAAAATATGGCGTGGAATAAATAATGATAAAATAGGTTTGGATGCATCTTCGAGATAAAGTAGAACAATATTCATGTGACATGAACATGGGGTTATATTTTTTTTATTAACTCATTTTTTATTGTTAATTTTTATAATGTGAACTTCTAATAATATTTTATTATTAAATCAATGTTCAATGTTATAATGTGACCCTTTTTATCTAATCTTATATTTTTGTTTCACGGTGACATGTAATATTATTTCAATAGTGGGGATGTTTGATGGGTTAGTTTTAAACGTATTGCAGACGATACATGAAAGTTATATTTTAACGAGCAGTTTAATTCATATTTATATTAAATTACTCCTACACATTTTAAAAAGCATTTAAAGTTTTATTTTTTTTAATAACAAAAACAACAATATTTATCTTATTTTTATCTTGAAATATTCTTAAAATTTAATATGTATCTTTTAATTTCAATTACAAATTGTCAAAAAAAAATTATTTTTTCCTAAACAATTGTATTTAGACATGGACAATAATGTCAATGCTACTTTTCATTCTCCAATGCAAGTCTATGTTCCCTCTAAACACTAAAATATGCAAATATTGAGTTTCATTAACCATTTCTTGAGGAACTTTCAAGACAAGTGATATAAATACAAGTTAAATCCAAATCATTAATCATCTATCAAGCATCTATCAATCTTACATCACACTATTGAAAATCAGTTGCACAAACAGGCTATTATGCCCCATTATTTCCTATTTTCATATCAATCATACGAGAAGTCATATTAAAGGTCTGAATCATTCAAATAGCAACCCATGAGCCATATTTGTCAAATTAAAAGTTAGATTACTACATGGACTTGTATATAGCATTATACACCATTATTCACACAAAAACCAACACATATATGGGTGAACTAGGCCCTATTTAGAAAACCTATAAAGAGGGGTCCTTGAGGCTAGATCGACTTCATGAGCCTACTAACCCATTCTTGGTAAGGTGATATGAGTGAAGATGAGGATTTAGGTTGTGATCTATATTTTGATATCGATATCTTATGTACATGATATGAACATATAATTCAAAAGGTGATAGAAAACCTAGGAAGATGCAGGGGGGATATTTAATTAATAGTAAATACTCTATAAAATAAAAATGTGTTGAATCCTAGAAAATAGTGTCGATACATGTGTTTGAATGATGATGCATGTGTCAATACTGATAAAAAGATATTTTTAAGAGTCTAACGATTGGATCATAATCTTCATGCAATATATTTATACAATTGCATTACTCAGATCTACATGTGTATCCATATATAATCTAAGGATAATTTTTCCTTTGTATTTTTATTATCATAATATTGAATATTATACTTTCTATATTTAGCATATCCTTAGATTTAATTTTTCTTATCAAAATATTAGTAAAATATAAATTCATTAATTAGACTAGCTTTTAGAGTAGCTTAATCCTTGATTGATTAGAATACTCTTTCATGTTAATATTTATTTCCAAAAAAGGTTAAACATTTCGTGAACCTAACCTCTGAATCTGATTGAACCAATCCCTAGCTTTCCCTAGGGCTTCAACTTTCTATAGTTTCATATTATTGAATTTATTTTATAGATTTGATTTTTGTGGGCATGATATCAATGATGTTTGTTCTCATTATTTCAATAACCTTCATGCTCTTTATTTTAGGTGTGTTTCATAAATTTCAAATGGATAAAAAATAATATATTCCACATCTTAACTCTTTAAATGGTGATAGTTATCATCCCTCTAACATGTTCCATGTAATCACTAGTTCAATGGGTAAAGAATACCATTTTATAATTCCAAAATAAGTTAACCAATGTACCCTTCCTCAAACCCCTCCACTTGCCACATCCCTTCCATATGGTGTGTGTATACATATACATCCTTAAGTAGCTAAGGTTTATGATTATGAATCTCTTAAGGATCAAATAATCATTATGGAATAATAAATAAAAAATCAAAATTAATATTTTAATTCAAAGATCACATCATTGAAAAATTAGATTCCATGCATGAAAAGTCAAAAATATGCTAGTGTTAATCATTTTTTTCATCTTCATCTAGAAATATTGTGCCCAATAATGTTCATATCAAAATGATAAGCTAAAAGAGAATCCATCTATACTTAGTGATTAAAAAAGTGAAGACAAAGCTAATACAAGTCCAAGTTAAACCATAAAATAAATACTTTGAAACATAGCGATCAAATTACCTCCTATTCATCATGTTATAATATCAAAATACTATTATGCATATCACAATATGCATGGGCATCATATATATTATTATTTTACATTGAATAAGACAATACAGATTGGTGATAGTGGTGATCCTATAATAAATAAATTAATCAATCCACCTACTTATCTAATGAGTATATATCCAAAAGCACAAATACAAAAATAAGAAATATGAATGCCAAAAGACAATTCAAAGAAATAAAAAAAATTAAAATACAAAACAAAAGAAAACAATGATACAAAAATATCAAGACTAAAAATCCAAAATACAAAAGGCAAAAAATGAAAAGGATCAATTCCAAAAGTAATGTATTGTTTAAACGGAATGTTAAAAAAAGAGAAAGAATAAAAGTTACAAAACCAAATTTAAGATAAGAAAATGATAATTCTACAAATAAGGTTTATCACAAAGGAATTTTCAAAGAAATATAAATGTAAAAAATGAAAGGATATAAATATGGTTTCCAAGGATCCAAATACATATTTATTTCATGTATATGAGGAAAAAAATTAGGTTAATACTAAAATGTTTATGCTTTCATCCTTAAAAAAAGATGTCAAGGCACAAATTATATATTTTCATAGTGTTCAGTAAAAAATACTTGACTTGTATCTAGTTTATAGTGAAATACTTTTTTTAACCATGATAAAAATAATTAAGATAAAAAAAATTTCAACAAGGAAACTCCAATTTATGGTTTATTTTTTTCATACAAAAATGTCAAAATTTTATATCACATATTCAAGAACAACATAATAAATTACATATCTCCTATGATAATGATTACATTTGATGAGCATGATCTTAATAATAGATAAGATTGGTATGATTCCAACAATAATAATTACATAATATATGAATATAATATACATGATATAGGGCCTTCACAAAAGCATCACCTTGACAAGATATTTAGATTAAAATATCACCTTTCCTTGTTCCTATCTCTTTTGTTCTCTTCCAAACATGTCAAAAACATAAAAAAAAAATTAAAAATAAAAAATTTCAAAATATATATATATATATATATATATATATATATAAATATTCAAGAAAATACAAAAACATTCAAATAAAATAAAAATACAAAAATATTTAACATTTCACATGTTTTTTTATATTTTTCATAAGTTTTTTATTCGATGTTAGTTGATATTATATCATTTTTTATACACATATTTTTCAAAAGTACTTGAGAGTGATACAAGAATACATGAGATCCATGATACATGAACATGTAGATATTGGGTGTGATGAATAAAATTGGAAGAGGAATAAAAAATTCAAGAAATAATTGAGATTATCACCTACAATTATCCCAACTTGCAACACACCTCTGATTGAGCAAAGTATATATAGAGGAAATTAAAATAGAATGAAAATATGAAATGATACCTTTAATATGAATTGACAAAAATTGAATGCTCCTTAGATAATTCAATGTAGTATTTTGACTCAATTCAATTAATTGTAGCAATGGAGATTGAGTATGATGCTTGAAGATAAGTTAACAACATGTAATTGATCCAATTATTAGTTGTTAGTTGCATGGGGATGCAAGTTTAAATAGGAGGTGGTAGAATAAATGGATGGATATATTTGGTCCATGTTATAATGAAATCAATGGTGGATAAATACTATAGTAATTTAAAATTACTTGGGAGGATTTGATAATTAATGAGCAAGGAATTAAAAATTCCTTAAAAATTCATAAGAGTGGTGTGGAGCTTAATGCATGGTGTGGATCTCAAGGATATTATTTTAGGATTATATATGTGTTTGGGATATTTATTGAAGGATAGGTGACAGATTAGTGGGAGGATTTGTAAGATAAGTTAAGCAAGTGAGTTTCGAATTAAAAATTCTAAAATAATGTAATGATGTGTTAGTTGGTTAATTATGGTGTAATAAGGGTGTAATAATACAATTAATTAGCATGGGATGAGAATAGGGTTAGTATGTGAGATGAAAATTGTAAGGACTTTTTATAATAGTGACTATAAGGGATTAGTAATGTATTTAATATATGAATTTGAAGTGATATTAGATAATATTAGATGTGACAAATGAGAAACAATATTTAGGTGTATAAATTTTTCCCTTATTTGAAAGGGCATTACAACTAGAAGAGAGTAATGGTATTTAAAATAATAAATATGGTCATGAGAGTTAATAATTTAGAAGACAAATAATGCCCCATCAAGGGGCTGTATGGGAAGGAACAACATAAATGGCCACCAAAAAGGAAATGAGGGATGGGATGCACAAATGGACATTAAAAGGAGTGGACATGATTTGATAAATGAGTTGATCAATAAAATTGATGGAGAATCTAGATGTGGGTGATGAGCCATAAATTATTGATACCCATAGAAAATACATATGTGAGAGAGCATAAAATAATGATGTCAGGGTTATAAATGTTCCCCAAATGGGAAGTAACTGTGATAGGATGATGATAAAAGGTTGTTAGTTGTAGATGTATCCTAAGAAAGGATGTATATCAAGAGAGGTGTTATTTGGGATTGGATGATGGACCAAAATTTGTAGACATATAAGGAAATAACACGTGGTAGGCAGATCTTTGGGAAAAATGAGATGATGATCTAGAATCTTTAGATGTATCCTAGTCAAAGATGCATGCAAGGGACTATTTTGGTCAAAATGAATGATTGTTTGATGGAATTGATTAAAATTTTGGTAGGTTTGGACTCAAAGAGTATATATAGAAGAGATAAAATGGTATACTAAGATGAAAAATAGAGGATTAAAGTGACCAAGGTATGAAAGGTAAGAAATTATTATGAGTGTTGAGTATCCTTAAACACTTGAAGTGATCAAACACTGCCTACATAGTCTTAAAAGGGCTCAAGCTGATGTAGTTCTCCCTAAATAAGAAGTTATCCAAGAAAGTGTGACAAAAATATGATGATAAAATGTTAATACAAGGTAAATTATTATATATAAAGGGATAATGAGAATAATGAAGTAATTAATAGGTTATTGGGAATTATAATGTGGAAAATGGGAAGAAAATGATACCAAATAGATATCATAAACAAAGAGGAGGTGTTAGGATGGGAGGTAAAAATGTGGGGTAAATATGGAGGGGAGGGATAAAACCAAGTCATTGTTACCTAGTCCCTATTTAAATTGATCTCTTATCCATGAAGAGTTAGATGTAGAGATGGATCTGATTACTCACCATTCACAACAAGGAGAGAAAGTTCAGTACATAAGACCAAAGGAACATAGACCTATGGTGAGTAACTTAAACATTATGTTGTTTAAATGCATTTTTTATGAATTTATTAGGGGGAAACTAGGCTAATATGAATCTTATTCTATGGGTAATGCCCTAGTAGTAACTTTGTTGATGGAAAGAGTGGTTTCATTGAGTGAATCCATGTTTTTGCATAGGGGAGGGACATATTTGTGAAATTAGTAGTTTTTTTAGGTCAGAACATCTTTTTAAAATCTATAAAAACTATGAAAAGATGATTACTAGATTTTTAAATGCAATTAGTCTATTTTCAAAGGTTAATAATGGCTTTGTAAAAGGTAATAGTGACTTTATAAAATGGTCATAATAAATATGGAACTAGGATTTAATGTAGATAAACAAATTTGCAACTAATAATAGAAAGTTTGAAACATTAAATGATAGAAGAGTGGATTTGTAACAAAGTTGATAAGGGGAGTAAATGTGAGTGGTGACTTGGTGAAATTGAGGAATGACTATCCACAAGGGGAAATTGAGAAGTAATTCGAGATTATAGAGGATGATGTGGATCATGAAAAACATAAGTAGAGTAAGTAACTATGTAACTTAGTTATATTATACTAACAGGATGACTATGTGATGTGTACAAGTGTTACTAGATATCATGTTGTCATGTGGATAGTGGTCATATGAAATATGTAAGCTACATAGACTAATATATGAGGAAATTTGTTTTCTATAGCTGTCAAGCCTCTAATATGTTTCTTGTATGATGGATATTTGTATAGATAAATTTTTTTATCATGACATTAGTAGAGCATTGGCATTATGATACCAATAATTTACAATTAATCTCATGTGAGATGACCATCACATTGGAGGATGTATGGGATATGTTCCTTACTCATATGAGATGGGACATTATCTATTGGTGTTTTATGGCCTCAATGTTGGAAGTACAATGTCTTAAAATGCATATGATGGCCAGCCTATAAATAGGCTTGATTGAAAATGATAGGTTCCTATAAGAGGGTATGATTTAATGACTAACTTTATGGGTTTGAAAAAAATTAGTCGCATATTAAATATGCATTCACTTATTCACCCAAAATTAATATGTGGTAAAAAATATTACTCAAAAAAAATATATGTGTGGACCCCACTTAATATTAGATAAATGAAAAAATAAAGAAAATATAAATATTAGACTACCACATCATGCGGTGGTTGCTATAGGATGCCTCATTACTGTTATAGACACCATTCATGCCCATAACTCCATATAATGGCCAAATAGGATAGTTGGAGGCTATAAAAGGACATACAAGTAGGGTTGGGTTTTAACAATTTTGAGCTTATCAAAAAGTACACAAAGATAAAATAAGAAAATATTCAAGTCAAATTCATTTTATTGCATCCCTTTACCATATATTTTATTGGAGAGATTGTACACATATATTTATTTTTATTAAATCCATACAAAATGGTAAATCATTGCTCCAAATTGGATTTCAAGATATACAACTTGTAAATTATTGCATTAAAACACCATTTGACTATGTTGATCTTTTGAAATCCATAAAATGAAAAAACAAGATTTTTTAATTTGGAAGTTCATATAATATGGTGTTTCAAGCCATGTGAATCAATTACTATGGATTCAAACTAATTTTGGATTATCTCAAGCTATTTTACAACTAAAATTTTTGGTGATAGGCCATACAAAGGTTGTACAAACTAGGTTTAAAATCTTTTATATGTATAATAAATATATATTGAAGATGAGAAGCATACACACACACACACACACACACACACACACACACACACACACACACACACACATGTTAGAGGTACAATCATTGAGAGGGGGTGAGGGGTGAATCAATGATGCTAGATAATCCAAATTTCAATTCCAATCCTTCAAAATGCTTAACCAAATAACATTATCATTCATGAATCATACACATCATTTATAGTAATGAACAAGAAGGATAAGCAATATCAGACACATAACACAAGAACTACATGGGAACCCCTCTTGGGTAATAAAACCCATGGGAACTCATGAAATTGACTATATTCCTATAATAACAAGATCCAAATTTAGACCAACACCAACTGATCAAGGATCACCCATCCCATAATTTAGTCAGACACCCATCCCATAAGGAGAAACCAACCCCCTAGGCAACCAAGAACCCACTAAACTAACTTGATCTAATCTCTGCCTCTAATCTGATGCCTTCTACACTTGATGATGGACTTCTCTTACTATCTCTCTTTCCCCTTTGCACTCTTACAAACTTGCATGCACAAGCAATGCATCAAAAACACCCTTTTGGATAACTCTTCATTTCTTAGCACATACATAATTAAAAAAACATAAAATAACTCTATCACAACATCAAAAACATGACATGTAGGTCATGCACAGAATCCTCAACCTACTCTTCTCTTCAATCTATCCACTAAGCACACTCACTCAATCAGTCTCTAGGGATTACTCAATCAATATGCCTCTTATAGGCTTATTAGATCCAATAACCTATGTGTTCACCTTCATCACCTTGATTGGATAAACATGATTGATCCTCTTTGATCTCTGATGGTCCTCACTGACCTATACCTTCTCTTTCAAATTTTCTCTTCTTTTCTCTATATTACATCTGCTCCATTTTTCTCTCTCAAGTCTAGAAACCATCACTTTTACTTTCACTCTTTATAGAGTCTTCATGAACATTATATTCTTGGTCAGCCATAAGAACTTCCTTAACCATTAAAACTTATATCATACTAAGACATAACTCAAATCCATTCTCACAGGTTTGCCATAGCATCCATGGGTCGCACTTAAGTAGTTACGCCTTTCAATTAGGCCTTAGTAGCCCTTATGGGTCTCGTGGAGACCTATTACCCCTTTAGCAGTTCATCAATTAAAAAAAGAACACAATATTAATTTAAAATACATGGGTCCACTTCATATGTCCTCTAATACATCTTCAAAAGAATACATCCACCAAAACACTCTTTTGCTAAAGCATAATTTTCTCAAACAATAGCCTTGTACACAATAACACCATGAATAAATAGTCAACTTATAAGCAATTGTTCACATTGAAGATAGATTGGTCAAACCTCTAAAATCCATAAAGATAGTTTTAATGGAGTTTACAACACTCTCCAATAGTTATTTTATCTTTAAACATCAAGACACTATCAATACCAACTAAAATATCCTTCTCGGATCACTTATAGACCATGGTCAAACACACAGTCAACTTTGGAGGTCAATAACTTTGACTGTACAAAAATTAAACCTAATGTATCTAGATGCATGTTGGTTTTATTTACAATTTTGCCTTTTAAACCACCATGAAATTCTACATATCTCAAAATTTATAGCTCAAACACTACAGACTAGTTTTCCTTCATTAGTTTGAATATTCAAATTCTAATTGTCATTTTGTAAATATAAAAGCTTCAGACACATGTCTTCATCTCGTGCCCTCAAAAAACTTGCTCAAACACACTTCATCAATATCCTCATAAGTATCATGGTCTTTACCTTGCATCACTCACCATTGATCATTGATTTGTGCTACTAAAATTAAGACAATTGGCACCCTCACGTGCCTTCTGAGCACATTAACTATTTGACTCCAATGAACTTGCACCACTTGGTATCCCCACGTGATTTTTGAGCATCCTTTGACATATTGAATAAATACGCACTAATGTATCACCAATATCAAGATCACACACTCTATTATATCCTTATTTGGTTAGATCAAATGTTCCCTATTAGATCTGTGATCTAATTAAATACTCACCATAGATCTTCGATAATGCAAATTCAGCTAAGTATGAGAACTTAGTGAACTCTACCTGAGAAGATAACTTTTCCCCATAATAATTTTTGTTGAGATCAACCTCAAGACCTAAAATTTTAACCACATGATCAAATTTTATACGTAAATCCATCCATATACCAAACTACTCCTAAAACCTTCACACATGTGAAATATGATGTCATCAAACTACTTACTTAGCCTTATTTGTCAAGATGACTACTTGAACCTAGACACTCATATGATTGCTCTGATGAATTCTATTCACTTCCATAAGCACTCCAAGGACTCATTACACTCCATAGGATATTTTCAACATGACTACAAAATCAATAACATCCACCATCTACCTATCCATGTCAAACACTGAAGAACTATGCAAGAACATTGAAGCATATTGAAGCACACTTTGTCATTGTCATTGTCATTCTAGCACAAATGACACCTCATAGACATTCTTGATAATTTGGAGACATCATTGAAAACTCTCTAATAGTCTTCCCCTTTGTTATTGATGTCAACACTATTACAAAGCTTATGCTCATATTTTGTCTCTCTCTTCAAGAACTTTCTCCCCCTTTGACACAATCACAAAGTAGGCTCATCTTAGAATCTTGAGGGATTGAAAAGACATCAAGGATAAATAATAATAAAGGACCACCTTTGAGAGATGATACTAACTCCCCCTAAAATTGTGCATACCTATTTTTACTTTGAGCTTCTCAAACATGCTCCATGACTACACTCTTCTTTGATCATACAAATATCTATGAACACAAAACATATAAGAGAAGAATAAAATATTTGGACATACCTTGAAAACATTAAGGACTCCCTCTTACATTAGACACATGTTTTCAAGCCTCTCAAACTATCTCAGTTAGACCCCCCTAACTCCATGCTCTATCTAAAAATTCATCTTCAACAGGTCTTCTTAACCAATTCTTTTTTGACATCTAGAAACCTACATACTCTATCTATAGACCTTCAAGACCAAAATCCCTAAATACACATTGAGCACACATACTTGCTTCTCCACAAGAAATATGTCTCTTAAGAAGCATAGGTAGAGACACCCTAACCCACAATGTCCTAGAAGAATGTGAAACAAAGAGGTTCCCATAACTCTTCATATTATTTCTCCTTTTTGGACATCTTGTATCCATGGAACTGATTGTCCTTTTTTTTTCTTCTTAGGCTTAAGAGAAATAACTTGCTCATCTAATACAACTTTATCATTCTCTTCTAATCTTGAATTGACAATACATGGAGACAAAAAATATTCATGACATACCTCATCACTAGATATTGACAAGTGATGTTCCTCACATGAAACTTATTCAACAATAGCAGGATGTTTAACTAGATCTATACACACCTCAGGACTAGCCTCAACTAACATCTTAGTCTTCTCCTTGAGCTTATTCTCTTCATTTAGAACATGAGCAAACAATGAGAGATCTTGGCATTCTTCAACCTTTGTAGCATTCTCCACCACACCAAATAGACCACTTGTACTAGTGGACTCATCATAACTCACACTTTATAATTTTAGTTTCCATGATTTAACTAGACTTCTTCCTTTCACTCTAGGAGTTTGATTAAACTTGTTTTGATGTGATAACCTTTTCTTGCAGAACCTTGTAATGTGACCAATCTTCTCAGAGTTGTAGCAAACCATTCTTTTTAAAGGAAACTTAACTTGCCTTAATTTATTTGGAAAACATTTTACAAAGTGTCCCACATCATAATAGTTGAATCATTCAACTTTGCTTACACCACTTGATTGATAATTCCACTCATTCTTATAAAGTCTTCCAGATTCTCTAGCCCTATGACCAAATTCATTTCAAGTGTAATAATAACCATTGAATTTGGCATACCTCATGGCATTTGGTTATTTGATCTGATTTTTCTTCATTATGCCAGCATCTTCATTCCATGATTGATTGTTAACCCTCAATGTCTAATTGTATTTGTTCACATTAATCTTCACCTTGTCTTGATTTATAATATTTAATCTTTTGTTCTTCTTCGTAACCAAGTCCATTTCTATCACTATCATGCTTTTGATTATTCTTAATGTTGTCTAGATCACTTTAACTCTTTTTCAAACATCACAAATGACTTCATCTTACTATATGTCTTTTCTAACTCATCTTTTAATGACTCATTTTCAATCGCATACCTTGAATACTCATCTTCTTTAACTTTCAAGATTTTAGATAGGATTTCCAATTGACAACTGAGATGCTTAACTATATCTTCATGCTCCTTGGTATCTTCATTCATTCTTGCCTCAAACACATTGAATTGATCTTCATAGTCATTTATTTAAGACTTCATCTTCTTGTTAATATTTTTCTCAATATTTAGTTCTTCACGAGCATTCCTTAATTTAGTCTCACAGTCCTCCTTATCTTCTTCATTATCTGTATCACTCCAAGTAGACTCTTTTTGATATGAACAACTTCTTTCCTCATAAATGTAGAGGACATCATATTCACTATCAAACTCAAAATCACTGTCTTCACTCTCATCTAATGAGTTGCAATCTTTATTGGTGTAGAGACTCTTCTTGTTCTTGAAGGACTTCTTGTCATCAAAATTTATGATTCTTTT
>JARHVA010003258.1:275000-315000 GCA_037957365.1 Torreya grandis
CAAAATTAATTAGTATAAGTATTATTCATTTAGAGATAATTAAGTCCAAGGAACCAAAATATATCAAATTAGTCCATATTATGGAAAATGTATCCTTAATTATAAGAAATTATAAGTAATTAGTATATATTGGTGCTCAATTAGCTTTAATTGTGTATATTATTACAAAAATTAAGTAATTGGTTCAATCAAGTAAAAAATCGGGAATAATCAATTCATGTTAACTGTATATATTGTTAAAACATTAAATATAGACACCAAATATTTGTAATTAAGATGCATTCAATTAATATGTTTTGAATTTTTTATTCAATATCCATTCATCTCTCACTAACATTTTGAGATGCAAGGTTTGTAAAATTTAATTTTTATGCATGTACAACTCTTACAAATGTCAATCCATCTAAAAAGCCCCAAAAGATACAAAATTATTGTTGGTTCATTTAAAATAGTGATTGGGTGCAAACGTTACACCCTACAAAAAATTAGATTTAAAACTAAAATCCTAAAAATGACCAAGTACTAACAGATTTTGCATTATGTGCATTAATTTGAAAGATATTGAAGGAAATATGTTTGAAAGTTATATAGCTATCATTTAGTTTATATTTTTCGCATTGTTTGTTATATCATAATAGACAATATAAAGAAGATTTACATTTACAAGATTTATATTGTAAAATTGCATCATAAATAATTTACATTAAATAAATTGGTTTATATTTTAATCCATTTTACTTTGTATCAAATTTAAATTATGATTAAATATTTTTTAAAAATAAAAATAATTGACCAAAAACAAAAAGAAAACAGAAAAACAAATAAAATAATAAAATGAAGAGAAAACATGAAACAATAAAGTGGATTTAAGCCACATTTTTACCTTGTTTTTTGGTTTAAGAATCTATCAATGACAAATATGTTTCTAACGGATATTGAGTATCCAAACTTGTTCTAACGAATATCCGTCCTTTTTTATAAATTATTTTTGTTGCCCATTTTCCTTTCCTACCATTTTTTCAATATGAGATAAATTGTTTTAGATGGCTTGGTCTAAATTTGTTTATTCTATATATCCTCATAAATTAGACCAAGCCAACTAAGTGTCCTTATGTGGCTTTCGATTTTGCCACACTTCATATTTTTTTGTTCTCTATTATTTTTTCTGGTTTTATACTCATTCGAATTTGGTGACGTATTAAACACTCTTACCATATACTCTTATCTTTATTTATTTATATAATTTTTTATTAATTATTCTTTGTTTGCTTGTAAATGTCAATACTTGAATTTAAGAAACAATATGATATAACACATTTTAAATTATCATTTAAAAACAAAATTTTATATATCATTTAAATTTTATATTATTAATTTTATTTTGATATAGATTGTCATATTCATCATGAACATTAAATTTGTTAGATTTTACTCTTTAAAATTTAATATTAAGAATCAATTTTTTCTTTTCAAATATTTGTTTTATTATAAAATAAAGGAATAGTTCTAAACATTCATTATTTATGAAAACATCGGGTTAGCTTTCAAGGAATGTTGAACCTTCATCATTAACTTTTTAAACATAAGTTTTCAAGAGTGGCATGTAATAAGTAAATTATATCCTATTTTTAACCGTCTCACATTATTAATAGCAAAAGTCCTTGTGATCATCTTCTAAACTTATATAGTATACGAGTGAAACTCAATTATTCTTATAGTCTAACATCCATTACACTTTTTTACTATTTTTAAATATAGAAGTGTTTCTCAAGAATAACAAGGTTTGGACTATTTTTTTCTATTTACTCATTTTAAATTTAGTTTTCTCTTTTGTATTTTTAAGGTGTACTAATACACTCTTATCTTCTTTACATTGTATCTTTTATAGTTTCATAAAATATTCTTGATCTTATTTACATTATATTTTTAACAAACTCATAAACTTTTTTTGATATTTATTGGGCACTAATATATAAATTAAATTAAGTTCACCCAAATATGTATAATATGTAAATATATATTTGAATTATGAAATATTTAATATCAAACTTATAAGACCACCATGTTAATCATATTATTGTAGATACTAAAATTGAATATTTATAATATCTCAGTCTTGTACATTTGACAAATATCAAACAGGGCTCTATCATTTAGTTCTAGACTTATCTGTTATCAAAAGGTCCACATTCTCTATCCCATTGTGCTTAATTACTAATCTCTTAGTCTGATGATCCATATCATTCTAATGACCCAGATCTCTTGTACTGCACAAAAATTTTAAAACTTGATAAACATTCTTCATTGTCAGTTTCTAATCCATACATATTTTATAACCTTTTGGACACTATCAACCACATAGGGACACTAAGATTAATGGTAGTAACCAAATCCTTATCTAGTGCCAAGTTGTTAATATTCATCTAAATAATAAATGTTTTAAAACCTATGGGTTGGCCTATTTATCTTATTGGACTCTGCCATAAGATATTTTAGAAATGTGTGGTATAAATACAAATATAAGCCTTCACATTGTTATTCTATAAAATATAAAGCAAACACCTAATAAAGCTAAATATATTAATTGTACAATGATTATATTGTGTGTTTCTTATCACTATTTTCATATCAAGCATAGGAGCAATCATATTATAAGTCTGAAGTATTCATAAAGTATTCCATGAGTGATATTTATCAATTTACAAGCTAGATCATGGCATGTATTATCATATAGTATATTACACCATTGTGCACACAAATTCCCACACATAGCACAAAACTACATATGTATGAGGCATTCCTTGGATTATTCACTATGTAGATAAAACCCATTAACAAATGGGTCTTTGGGGTTAGTTCAGCACTGCGATCACACTAACCAATTTTTAGAAAACTCATCCCAAACATGAAGTTGGGTGAAGAGATAGGGCTTAATCAATCAACAAAGATCAAAAACATTTATCCAATATCTAAATAAATCAACATAAAGGCAATAAAAAAACTCATAACAATAATATTGGTCACATACATATCTAGTTAATGTTTTGTAATAGAAAACTGTGACACAATTGGACACTAGCATTGATGGTAGTGTCCAAATATGATGGTAGTGTCTATGGTTACAAAAATAAAAATTTCATAATCTAATGAATAATATAGAATATTAATCCTTCATGCTTTACACATGTTTCAAGTCTAGATATGTATGCACATAGTAAACCTCACTATTATATCTTTTATCTTTAGTATTTAAGTCAATTAAATATCTCCTGAACTCAAAAAAAATTATATTTAGCATATCTTGGTATTATAAATAAGGATACTCATTTATTCAATTTTGCAATTAATTGGCCTAATATAGATTAGTTTATCACCCTTGTTCTTGAACTATTTATATATTCTTAACCCTATCCTAACCAGTAAATATTTAGGGTTAAACATTTGGTGATCGTGACCTTTGGTCTTAAAACCATAGATTGGCCTTTGGGGTTTTCTATTTTCTAGTTTACGATTATTGTAAATAATTGTTTCTAATTATAATGTTTTTGTCTATAAGTAATTTAAATTTTTAATCACAAAAATCATGTTCAAAAATAGGATAAGGAAGAACTAGTCAATTATATCATTAATAAGAAAACCTTAATGGATGCATTTGTATATGTTACAAGAGAGGGGATCAATAAACATGATAAGGCTAAGGCATCCTCACCTACTAATGGTGAATCCTTAGGTGGTACTATAATTTATTCCACACCAATGAACCTCCCCATTAGCACATCATCTATTTTTACATCTATAGGGGGCATGGGTTATGTATTTACATCATTGTTCCTTGAAATAAATCATTTTATTGTTACATCCTCCATACAAACCATTTGGACATCAACCCAAATACTAGTTTCAATTCCTATATGATTTCAAACCATATGTACATCCACTTTAGTTACTTATCAATCTTCAAACCTTAGTAATCAAAATTTTCACAATATTGTACAAACTATAAAACTTTTACAATCTAAGTTTACTAACATTGAGAAAAATTCTATGAAATCACCTTACACTATTCACTCACAATATGTGTTACATAATCCTCTTGCACCTAAAATATCTTTCCACCATTCTCCAACTAGTTTTTTCACCGAATCTCACATTTTATGATGGCAAGGGTGATCCATAAAAATATCTCCAATCTTTTTATGCAACATGTCTCGATTATGCCTCCAATGATAAACTTTTGACTAAAATGTTTCCAAAGAGCCTAAAATACTATACTTCACATTGGTTCTATGATTTTACACTCCAATTAGTGAGAGCATTCAATCCTATGGCTAATCAATTATTAGCACAAATCTATATCAACATAACTATAATTATGTCATATGATCAAATTACAAACATTAAACAAGGAACCAAGGAACATTTCAATGAATATGTATTGAGATAGAATACAATGTTGCTGAAAATGACAAATCCAATGGTAGATAAATAACTACAAGACGTCTTCAAGAAAAGCTTTCTTGTCCCATTATATGAGTCCAATATTTTTTTAAAGCTTAAATCTTGTGATGACTTATACCATATTTTTAAAGATCATGAAATGAAACTTATTTTGTTTTTAGTAAATAGGGCTATATAATTATAGAGTATAATTGATAGACACATGTGAAACTTACACTATTTCCTATTTTGTAATACATTTTGTATGTATTTGATTCTAGAAAGCATGTCAAGGGTCTTTACAATGTGAAGTCTTCCTTTTCTTTATAGCAAAAGGATTTAATATGAAGCAAAAATACATTGTAAAAATCTTTATATATAAGATTTAGTTATATTGTAAAAGAGTTATAATGTGATAGATATTAATATACAATTTTGAATTTTCTTTCATGTATGTCCTTTATCATTATTATATGCACAATGAATTCTCTATTTAATCTAAATATGTTACTCAATAGGATTATATCAAAAAAATTATACTTGTAAGACTGTATTACATGCATAAATATATCAGTTTGAACTAATAAATGGTTTAGTTCATCTTGAGTTTTTTTTCCATTATATACATTTATTTCACTGCACATAGATATCCATATATTAACATGTCTTATGGGTTTTATAGGAACATCTGCTAATAATAGTGTGAATAGCATGGAATTTTAAGACAAGTTTTGATGGACACCAAGACATAAATTTTGAAAGATGGCTCAATGAACTAATTTAAAATTTCATAGAGTAAGAATCAAGAAGAATAGGGATTTGTACATAAGAAGTTATTCATAAGAACATTTACAATAAATATATGAGAATTTCTAATGCAAATTTCCTTTAATATTAGCTACATGGTTATTGAGATTGGAATACAATTATTTTCAATTGAGGAGGATAAATTTTCTATCTTGGATAGAAGAAAGTCTAGATAACCTACTTATACACTGACTGGAATCATGAAATAGATCATTAGACAAAGACTATTGTTGATAAATATATTACATAATTTTTTTTCAAGGATATTTAGATTTTAAAGTTACAGAAGACTTATTTTTGAGAGGAATATGAGGAAAGTTTCTCTAGTGACTACCTACTCTTATCAAGATATTGGTTATTTAAAAGGCCATGGTGCCTATCTCTACCAACATGGAGTAGTCACTTCATGAATTATGGGGATGCATGTGATGTAGGAGTGAATGATAAATAACTAAGTAGAAGAACTTGAACTTGGACCCAAAATATGGACGATGCAGAGAAATGGAATGAGAATGAAATTATGGGATTGGAAAGATATTTACAAAAATAAATAAGGTGGAATAATAATTATGAATAGGATTTGGAGTAAAATAGGTTATTTAGAAGTGGGGGAGCCCAAAGAGAGGCTACACAAGTTACAAAAATTAGAGAGTTTGGATAATATGTAGGATAAGGAATGGAATGGCCCATGAAAGAAGAGTATATAGATTGAGATAGATACGATATGAAAAAGATTGAGGAAGAAGAGGAAAGTAGATTAGAAATATATATGTTAGAGGATAATCATAGATTACAATTAAAAGGAAGGATATTATTTGGACCTAGGAAAGAATATTATTTAGAGGAAGTTATGAGAAATAAAAAGAAAATCATAGGTTCAAGATCATATATAAAAGAAGTTGAAGAAAATGGTCATTAATATCATAAGTATGCATCCCTAAACCCATTTTATATTTAATAAAATAAAGTGTTGAGGTTGGGATAAGAATAAATTGGTCTAATATTGTATAGATAATTTTTTTTAACTTAGTGTATAAACTAAGAAAAAAATAGAGAATACTAATTTAGAAGAGGCTAGATTATATTTCAAAACTAGTTTTAAAACACCTATAAAGACTAGTTTACAAAAGACAGTAATAGTTTTTACAAGTATGCAAAGCATGGTGTTGAACACATGAATGTTTATTGTGTTAACACCATATGATGGGTATTCTAACTTGAACAATATTTGTTAACCTATGATATGAAATGATAGGTTAAGATAGTGATCACTAAGGATGTGAAGAAATGAGAACTCAATGAATCCTTAATAGTCTAAGATTTGGAGTTCATTTATTAAAGGGATTTTCATTCCCTTAGTATTCAAAAAGTTAAGGACCAATTAATTATAAAGTAAAAAAATATCAAACAAGACCTTTTAAGATCTTAAAGAGATTCAGTAGTGAAGTGGAGAATTAATGTGGGAGTACGATCACAAATTCTTATATGTAATAAATAAATTCCAATTTATTTTGGAATATAAAGATACACTATCTAGTTTATGGAGGGATAACAATCAAATATTAGGTTTCTTAACTTAGGATGATGCATGGGTAGCTACACTTTGGGTAGAATAGATTAATGATTATGGATCACCCTCATAATAGGCTCTAAAATTAATATGAAAATAGATGATTTTAGTAGGAAAATGGATGAGTGAAATATACCCAAGATGGGTCTATGGTGTATAGAGTGTGGTAAGGAAGGACATCATAGGAATGTTTTTTCTAGAATTAAAATAGATTTCTATGACATATGTAAAGTAGTAAAACATACACATCAAAATGCCACCTATTACAACTGTACATTCAAAAACCACAAAAAAAGTATTACAATTGTTTTAATTAAAAAAATCATGATGTGAAGAGTTATCATGCTCTAGAAGAACTAAAATAAGAAATCAGTAAGAATGTCTTCATAATCATATCTTAACATACACCTATTATGAAGCAAAAAAATTCCAAGCCTAGAGGTAGAAATATCTATAATGAAATGAGTTCCAAGGTGGATGTATTCATCTCCATAGTATCAACCCTAGGGTCTTGGAGTATGGACACCATAAATGTCTCAATAATATTAGTACTAGTCATTGTGGAATACTAGAATTTCATAACTACAACAATCAAATTAGACTAAATCATATCCTATGTGATAGCATGGTAGATAAGATACTCAACAATAATAGCAAGGGGGACTTGATGGGGAAAAAATTGTAATGTTTTTGGTTTACAAAAAATGAGGATAATAATAAGGCTACCATTCAAAATACCAAGGAGTCAAAATAATGATAAGTGATAAGCTCCTCAACCCATTAAATAATTTTTGTGTGGCAAATATAGCCATTAAACACAAAAAATCCCTATTAATCCTGAGAGATAGGTATGTTACATATATTACATCATTTAAAGTCAACACCATACCAAATATTTAAAAAATTTAGATAAGTAAAGGAAATATAAACCTATTCAAAATGTAAATATGTTAAATTCCCACCCTAACAAAAATGCCTTCATACAAGTAGTTACAAGGAAGCAACACATAGTTCAAATATTTCCTCCTTTAGAAATGCCATATGATTAAAGAGTTAGTAAGGTTCAATAAGATAAGCATCTTGACCTTGAAAGGGAAAAATGTTTTATGTACCAGGAAACACAAATTTTTCAAAACATATAATAATAGGTTGCATCTAAGGGTGATGTCACAATCATTTGTGTACATATGTATGGGTAGATTATTTGCATAATGAGGTAATAGGTAGTAGTGACCACTTTGAATTACCTTTTAAAACTTTTGAGCACTTTGTGAAATTAATATATTCATATAATATTATATTTATCTTGCATAACTTGTTGGAGTGTGTACAATTAGGTCAAAAACATATGGATAAGGTTGTTTGATACGTACAAACTATGAAGCCATGGGATGTTGATTCCCACATGGATATTGAGTTAGTAGGATATGAATTTCCTAATTCTATATTTAATTTTATAAACTATGATTTATTTGTCTACCTAAGAATCTATTGGATGTCCAACACTTAGCTATGGCCCAATCACACTAAGCCTAATAAACAAAGTAGTTGACCTAAGTTTGAAATGTTATTTTGAAGTGATTGACATGAAAATTAATGAAATGCACTATTATATGTTAATTGGTAAGAAGTGGGACTATGATGGTTAGATGACCATCAAGATAGTGCACAATCAATTGGAAACACACCAAGGGATAAAATCATCACTATACCCCTGAATAAATTAGGTCATAAGCCATAATTATATACCTAAGGATTCATATTCACAAAATGCACATGGGGATAATAATTGGTTTAAGGTGGGAAAATAATCTAATCATAATGCCTTATGAGCTACATAATATAAAATTTGAAAACTAGAAATGCAACTACAAAAATAGGTGAAAATAATGGAACAATCTATTTATAAACCCATAATTGCAAAGGAACTAATTTGATAGTATCAAATAGATGAATGAAGGTCAACTTATATGTGATAACCAACTAGGTTGAAAGTGGTTTTATGTATAAATCAGGTGTGATAGATATGGACTACATAGAGATAATGAAGGAATGTCATTTACCTTGGGAGTCTATATACTTAGTGGTGACTCAGATACCTAGATGATGAATTGGTAAAGGGGAGATAATGTAGAATGCCTAATGTGAATAGTATTTATTATATAAGGTCAAATGTTTCAATACTTTCAAATTATGACTTGATTCAATTTATTTGAAGGGTTGAACATCATTTACCAAACATAGATCAAAGAGTCAATGCACTCAATTATTCATTAGAAGTAACTGCTGCAACTTGTTGGTAAATCCATAGGATAAACTAGTTACCATGAAGACCATGAAGCGAGGCCTATGAAATATTATATGATTAATTACAAATACCAACTACTATCAATGAACAATGACACTTTTCCAAGAAGGACAATGCTTATAAATGCATGTGCATAAGTGTGTGTATGTATGGGCTATGTATGGTATAGAACCCAAATATTAGATGCACATCTTTACATATAATCTTGAAATGCTTCTAACATATTAGTTCATACACCAATAATGAAAATTTGAAACAAAGAATTGGTCATAGGTTCAAAAGGATTTCATTCAAACTTTTACTTTTTAGGATGAGAATCATTTGGTATAGATTGCTCTACAAAAAATTTAAATATTTATATGTTATGGGTGAGCATATGACATACATAATATGAATAATCAAATCAAGATTTTAATATCACTATTAAAAATTACAAAGTGAGCAAACAAAAGGATCATGTGTTCAAAATACCATGTAATAGGATTTCAGATGATAAAGAATTGATAGAGTTCACTATTAGTGATGAGGACTTATATTTGAATGCATTGTTTAAACTAGATAAAAAAGTAGAGGAGTTTAAATCCAAAGTCACATATCAAAATAAAGATTAATATCTATGAAATCTCAATATTTTGAAATATGAAGGACACACAATAGTGAAAGGATCCATTCCAATTGGGTGTAACAAGAATATATCATGAACCCTTGAATAATTTGGTAGGAAATGTTAGAATATAATCAATACCAAAGATTATTCCTTTAGATTATTACTACATGAATAATGAGACTTCAAAGGCATTAAATTTAATATAAGATTACCAAGATGTTTTTCCAATGAATTTCACATAAGTGAGCTGGGTAGACCCTCCTTTAGGTGAAATGCACATAGAATTAAAGGAGTGTGAATGGCCTACGAAAAAAAAACATACAGGTTAAACCAAAATATTAATTTGAAATTAAATCATGAAATATTTGGATATTATATATCTAGTAGAAAATCCATAATGGGTCAATCCAATGGTAGTAAATCCAAAGAATTCTAGGGAAATTTAAGTGTGTGGGGACTACCATGAGATAAATGATATTTTATAAATTATCCTTTTCTAATTATTATTACAGATGAAGTTTTGGAGTTAGTCAAAGGACATGAATTTTACTCTTTCACTGATGGATCCAATGGTTTCCACTAGATTCTAATCGTACTATAAAAACAAGACAAGACAACATTTTTAATAGAGTGGGGTTTGTTTACTATAAGGTCATCTCATTTATTTTAATGAATGCTCCATATATGTTCTATAGAGTAGTGGTTACTATATTTGAGGATTCCATCCATGACTTTCTTTAATTCTATCTAGATAATTGGATTGTCTTTTCCTTGTTTAAGGAACACTTATTTAAGTTGTGACTTACGTTAGAATGATATTGAGCTCTACACATTATGATAAACTTAAATAAGTGCTTGTTTTTCACACTATTTGGTGTTTTATTGGAACACGTAATATGAAAAGATGGGATCTTGGTAGACCAAGCCAAAATTGTAGTAATTATAGGTATTCCACCTCCCACAAGTTATATAGAGGTCTGATCATTCTTTGGGAATACAATATATTATAAGAAATTCATTAAAGGTTTTACATACGTATATATCCCAGTGGAGAAGTTATTATGCAAAGATACAAGGTTTTAATAGACAAATGAGTTCCAAGTATCTTTTATGGATCTAAAGTAGAGATTGGTCACAACATAAATTTTATTTTTTCCTGACTGGAGAAAAACTTTTCATGTGCATGTATATGCTTTAAAAACTATGGTAGGAACTATTCTCGCACATTTAGGAGATAGAGAATTAGACCATCCAATTTAATTTACAAGTTGTGAACTATCATATACATATAAAATCTATATGACAATAGAATGAGAAGATTTATCTATGGTATTTTTACTCCAAAATATTAGACATTATCTTTTTGAAACATCGATCAAATTTTTTACTGATCACAATGCTCTATAATACTTAGTTAATAAGCCTATGATGGGAGGAGGGATTTATCACTAGTTTATTTTATTCCAAGAATTTCAATTCAATATCAATGTGAATGCATGAAGGGAAAATGTGGGGCTAGACCATCTAAGTCAAATATTTAATGGAGAATAACCTTAAGAATTGTAAGATGAATCACCATATGAACACATGTTTTACATCTTTGGGATCCTTGAGAACACAAAAGATATCAAATATTGTTTTGGAATAAAGGATATTTCCTATGCATTATGTGTATATGGATAATAATCAATTGATTTTAAGAGCCATGCCATTCTACATCATTATCAAGTTTGTGTACAAGATGGGGAAAGATGATGTATTATGCATAGTGGCTTTAACAACCTCAACCTATTGAAGAGGCACATCAAAGAATCATAGGTGGAAATTTGTTAGTTAAATAAAATTCAAGGAAGATATTTCAAAGTGATCTATGGTGGACAAATTTGTTTCAATATGAACTTCAAGTTGTAAAACACTGCAATATTTACTAAATGATGGGCATGTCTAATCAAATATATGAGATGCAATTAAATCCTATGCTAGCAGATCATCCATTTGATAAATGGGGAATCAATTTTTTTTTTATAAATATTCCAACCATTAAGAACAATAATATAAGATACATCATTACTACAACCAACTATTTTACCAAATGTGTGAAAGTCACTGTGACTCCAAGTTGTAGTGCCAACGCTATAACCAAGTTCATAAATGAAAAAATTATAACCAGATTTGGGTCTCCAATCAATATAATTAGTGATATAGGTACACATTTATTAAATAACACCAGAAAAACTCTCACTAAATAATTCATGATATTTGGACAAAAAAACAAAACTTATCATCTATAATCCAATGGATAAATAGAAACATCAAACAAAGTCCTTGGTAAGATGCTAAAATAAATATGAAACTTTCAAAGAGATGATTGGGAAGATTAGATTCATGTGATTATATGGTCATACAAGACAAATTACAATAATGTAATAGGTTTCACACCATTTCATCTTGTCTATGAACTTGAAGTAGTAATGCTTATGGAATAATAGTTCCTAGTTTATGCATTGTAATGATCATGAGACTAGGGGATCAATATCATTTGAAGGAATAGTTGATGGGAAGTTAAAAATATAATTCATAATACATGACATGAGCTTAATCTGTAACCTAAAGAATTATATCCAAAATAAATGATCTTATGATATGATAGAATATTTAATACATTTCTAGGCAAAATATGGATTATATGGAAGGGACATTTTATAATTCATGATTTCTCATAGCAAAGAAGAATTGTCTTAAAATATCTTCATGGAACCATTCTACTAGGACATATGAACGGTTTTAAGCCTAAGCCTTACCATCATTAATCTCTATTAGTTATAATATTAAAATTGAGAGAGGGAATTGAGTGGCACCCTATAGGTTAGGATTTTTTCTTAAATTTTTGATTTCCTATTTTAGTTTTAGGTTTGTGTGTGTTTTTATAGTGAAATTTCTATATCATAGGACATTGAAACTAGGGTTGAAAAGAAAAATTCTTAGAGTCTAATATATGTTCAATTCCAACCAGAGGGGGAAATAATTTGAAGTAAGTACATGGGAATCATCTATTAAGTCTAGGAATGATGCACCAAAAAAAAAAGGTATAAATAAAGGATAATAAATTCTCATTCAAAACCATTAATGACAATACACTTGAAAGATTGCATCCTTCCCAAATAAGATCAAATGTCAGAATGAAAGTATGTACAATAAATGAAATTAGATAGATGAGAAGATGACATCATATCAAAAACTACCATTAAATAGATAAATATTTTTAGATACAGAATAATAACCATCACCATCAACCATTTGACATTAATCGACAAGGAAAAATGGTGCACAATTAATTCAATTAAATTAAATGATTTTTCCATAGATATTTGAGTGTTAAAATATATATAATAAGGGTCACAAAGAACACAAGGAAATTACACATCTCTATAAATAAGATACACCTATTATTTGTGTATAATTCAATCAATTGTCCACATATTCCTTAATAGCACCACTCTAGTAAAAATAATTTTTCAATCAAGTCGATAATATAAATAATGGATCAAGATTAACATTTAATCATTATTATAAATTGTTAGAAGTAATAAATGGGGATTGGGCTAACACTATAGAAAAATAGATACCAATATCCAAACCTCTTAGATTCATTGATGTGATAGAGGCCCATGTGTTCAACTACGACTAGTCTAAGGAAGCACGAATAAGAGCCCTAACAATCTGATACCCTTTGTCAGATCCTAATACTAAGAGACTCATCAATATTCCTAATTTTGGGAAGTTGGATGAGGTAATTCTTACATTAATAAGTAGATACACTTATGAAAATATTTATATTTCATGGGATGTTACCATATTCATAAATACTGTAACCATGATGTAAGCAAAAATAATTATATCTTGGTGTAAATCCCTTATTCTATATAAAACCTCCACCAATTTATTTAAATATAAAATAAAATTATACAAAGGCATCAATGGGAATCCCTATTCACATGATATTTGAAATATCACTGTGCATTTTTTCTAAGTGTATCGCCAAGTAGTTTTGGCATACCACCAAGAGTGCATAACAGGGAACAAAAAGGGAAATTCACATTACCTACTAAAATATCCAGATGCATGAGAATCTCTGTTGGCCTAATGTTTTGGTCTCTAAGCTCAAAACTAACATTTAGAAGGTCCTTTTAATAACATCTCAGGTGTTCTATTACTTGTTTTTGGTCCTTCTAATCTATTTTACATAGTATAAGTTACCAGAGGGTATGATTAACTGAGATGAATACTTTTCGCCTATAACAAGACCAAGAAATACTATAATCAATTATCTAGGTTTAACTAATGGTGGGTTATGATTCAAGCCATGATTAATCCACACCCTAGGGTACCTAATGACTTTATAAATTATATAGGGTAGCATGTATTTATTAAAAAAATAAACAATAGGATTCATATCAAAATCAATGAATTGTCCA
This sequence comes from Torreya grandis, assembly GCA_037957365.1. Classification (NCBI taxonomy): domain Eukaryota; kingdom Viridiplantae; phylum Streptophyta; class Pinopsida; order Cupressales; family Taxaceae; genus Torreya; species Torreya grandis. The sequence continues at coordinate 289,205 of JARHVA010003258.1, forward strand.
AATAAAAAACAAATCCACTTCCTTTCTTCATTATCATGTTGGATGCCAATGTGGAATTTCTATGACATAAATCTTTAGCTATTAGATAAATGTAACCCTTATGATCTATGCCTCTAGGGGAATAACAACCTTTACCTACACATTCCCAAGCTCAAGCATAGGTACAACCATAGACATAAGTAATTACATCATAGGTTGATAATGGAAATCATAAGAAACTAACATGATGAGATCCACTACCACTACCAAAAAAGTATACCCACAACATTAAGTCTTGGTAGGATAATAAGCATGTCCTAAAAATTATCATAGAATGTGACCTTTCCAAGCTAGCCATAGATAAAAATTATTACATTAAATGCTTATAGACACAGGAAAAGAGGTCTATGATAAATAAGAAGAGAATGAATTATATTGGAAAGAAGTATGAACCTATCAAGTACAAAACCATGTGTGACCAGACTTGTGGGTTCATATTACCCAAACTTTTCCTTATATAATAGTAGGCATTATGGGGTAGGAAGAAACATAATGGATGCCAAGGTGGAAGTTATATGAAAGAAATCCTTAGCTACTAGATCAATGTAACCCTTGTGATCTATGTTTGTAGGGGAATAACAAACTTTACCTACACATTCCCAATTTCAAGTGTACGCACCACCATAAATAAAAGTAACTACATCATAGGTTGATAATATAAAGCATAAGGCACCAACATGATGAGCTCTACCACCACCAAACAAGTGAACCCATAATAATAAATCTTGGTTAGACAACAAGCATGTCCTTAAAATTATCATAAAATATGACCTTGCAAATCTACACATAGATGAAAATTAAGTCTTAAATTCAATGCTCAAATACATAGGCAAAGAGGTCTATGATAAATAAAACGAGAATGAATTTTTATTTTCAAAATAACTATGCACCTGCCAAGTGCAAAACCATGTGTGACCAGACTTGTGGGTTCATATTACCCAACCTCATCCTTATATAATAGTATACATTATGGGTTATGAGGTAACATACCAAAATAAAACTAAAGTTGAGTATCCAATGAAGGAATATAAATAGGAAAATTTAAAAGAAGAATTATGTGTCTAGGATGATAGAGAAAATATGTGATCCCAGGAATAGGAGGCCAAAGTTAAGGTTGAGGCAGATGCCAAAGTTAAGGTTGAGGCAAATGATAAAGCTAAGGATAAGGTATATGTCAAATCCAAGGGATAAGTAGATGACAAATATAAGGTGAAATTAGATGCCAAATTAAAATCAAAAGAAGATTCCAAAGCCAATGTAGAGGATGAAGCTAGAGCCAAAGAATCAACTAAGCACAAGGATAGATAAGAGACCTTAACCCAAAATCCAATATTGACTACCATGACAATGGGGATACTTGAGACCCAAAATCTATCATATACATTAAAATACTTAGATTCTACCCTAGGGGGTATATACGATGATACATCATAATATAAGACTTAGATCTATATCTATTGGTTATGGGATATCCAAACACCATCCACATGGTATACAATATTTTCTATATCTATGACACATATCAAGAAAGTACATGTAACATTTTCATCTTCAACTTTGGCCTTGGATAGAATCATGCAAGAGGCATCACTAGATGTGTCATAACTACCTCTACCCAAGAAAATTGAGGGATCATTTTCCTTTTAGGAATCTATAATGGAAAATAATTAGCTTTGGAGTATGAGATGTTAAAACTCAAGGAGGAAAATGTATATCTCAACTTTCACCTCACCAAATCTCATTAGTTGATTGATACTTCATGTCCTAGCTTAGTCACTCAAGTTTTGTGTGGCCAAGTCATGTCAGAAGAGAAGTAGCTCACATCCCTACTCTCTCAACTCAAAAAATATTAGTGTGTTGTCTAGAATCTATAAACACTTCACACGCAAGGCCAAAACCTCAAGGTTGATGTAGAGGCTATATGTAGAGAAATATGAATAATTTATTGACACTATTACTCACGAAGCTCATAACATAGCATGAAACATGCATGAATTAAAGGAATAGGTGTCCAATACATGAAATGAGGCCACACTAGAGTTCATAAAGGTAGATAAATCCAAATCTATAATGAATTACCATATTAATAACTCAAATGCACTAGATGTCACACTCAATAATAATATTTAATCTAAATATAGTGTTATGTTAATGATGTAGACTTGGTAGAGAAAAATGTTGTGCAATACCTTTGTTAGTATTCATACAAAGAGGCATGCATATAATATGGACAATTAGGTCCATGACATCCATGTAAAATAATCTAATATGTAAGTTATGATCCTAGTGATGGAGAATGAGCAATTCCAAAGTTTGGTTGATTATCAATTTCCAATGTGTACTAGAATGAACATGGTCATAAAAACTAGCATGGATTGGACATTGTTCAAAAATTGCATGTCTCATTCGATAACTCTATCATAGACATCATCTAGGAACCTCAATGTTTTCCTCAAAATTAGTTACGATAGTAAATACATTAATGAAAAGTTTTTTTAACTTAGTATCATGTGCCCCAGTGATAATTATAGCCTCCAAAAAAATATTTATATCAACAACTTATTTTTTAGACCTGTAAGTACAAGCAACTATGTACCCTCCACTTCAAACAACTCATCCTATGCCACCACTAAAATTATAAGTATTGTGCACACTTCAATGTTTTAATTTTGAAGTATTTGTGTACTCTGAAGGGTTTGGATATTGGGAATGGAGATAAGTTGGTGAAAAACTCATAAAGGGAAGCCACTTGGTTTTGCTATTCTATTAAAAATTTGAAAGGGTGATAGATTAGTATGCTACTTAGTTGAAAAACTTAAAGGGAAGATAAGTAGTGTGCAAGGGGAGAAAAATGATAACCAACACATCAAAAAATTAACACAACTTATGTTCCTAGTCTAGTTCCTCACCACAGACACACTTTTCATCTCCAACATATGGCACACTTCCTACAACATTGTCTCGAGGTAAGATAACTATTTATGTCTAGGAAAGTGCTGGTAATAAACATGGATAAAAAATTGAATATTATAACTCATATACATGTGTGTAATTACACTATTTCATATTTTTTATTTTATGTTTTATATATTCAACATTGTAAATCATGTCAAGTCTATTCAAATTACAAAGAGTCTTTCTTTTCTTTATAGCATAAGTCTAGAATATGAAGTGAAAATGCCTTTTTAAAAGATCTATATATAGTATTTAATTATCTTTTAGAAGATTTATGATGTGATAGAGATTAATAGATAGTTTTAAAATGATTTTTCCTATGTCTTTTATCATTATTCTATGTATAGTGAATGCTCTATTTTGTTTGAATCTATTACTTATGTAGATTATACTCAAATTTCTTTACTTGTAATTTTATGTTTCATGTATAACTATATCATTTTTATCTAAGGAATGTCTTGGTTCAAATTTATTTTATTTCTATTGTATGCATTTGTCACACTTCACATAATTATCCTTCTATTAGCATGTTCTAATGGGTTTTCTAGTAACATATGCTAACATATTTCCTTGAACAAGCTTAAATATAAAGTAAACACATGGAATAAATCCAATATTGAGTGTCATATAAAACCAAACTACATGGTCAAACTTAAGTGACATAAAAAGGAAGAAATCACTATGATTGATATAGTGTCACAACAACCTAATTGAATCATCTTATCTAATGCACCTAAGAAATAATTTACATGATTAATTGAGTTTGCAACTTATTTACTTCAGAGGCTTATGGAGTGTAATCTCATATCTCTCCCTCCTCCCATAGAGGTTGATATAAGTTGAAATCTACCCAAGGAATATGATGTTAACACATATTGTGACTTTCATAAGGGCCTTGATCATTCTCAAAATAGATATTATACATTGAATCATGATATACAATACCTCATTAATAACCAAAATACTACCTTTGGTGATCCTGATCATTAGGTTCACAACCTCATGATCACCAAAATTTAAAAAAAAAAATAATCCTTGTAGGATCATTCTAAGAAATATTTAGAATTGAAAATGGAATACCATGCACATCCTCCTCTATTAAATTATGGGCACCCATTAGAAATTATTATTGGAATTTATAAACACATGGTACCTCCTATGGTTTAGATAACTTTTATTACATTTGATGATAGTGAAAAAGTGGATTATGACTAATATATTCATTTAGTATTTATTCTAGCATATCTTGACCATCATCCTATACACAATGATATGATTGATAACAATGTTGGTGAGAACATACATACCATGTGTTGAAAAGGAATATACACATGATAATTTATACCTTTCAACCAAAATGGTCTGAACATTTGATGGGACATCACAAAATGTTATTGGTGAGACTAATTTACCTTTAGAGATTGGTCCAACACATATGGTTACCACATTTTTAGTTATACCGCATACAAGAGTTTTTGATATGTTACTACGATAACCTTAGATACATAAAATTCATGCAGTAACTTTCATATTCCATGGGTGTATTAAAATCATTCATACCAATAAGTAATCATAGTTCCCAAAATTCCATAAGAACATCCCCTTGCAAAAGAGAAGTTTATTCCAAGAAATCTATCAAATATATTGAGGTTAATCCTCCATGAAATGATAATCAAAATACAATTCGCTTTCTTAGGTGGATAATACTTGAGAGGACTTTTCACTAAATAAACATAGTAGATTCCATGGAATATTCATGCAATCATACACACCATACACAATTACCTATAAGAAATAAACATTCTCTAATTATAGATACTCCACATAAACATCAAAGCACTAAAATATGTGTTTCATGAACCCCTACTCATTATATTATTTATTCACCATCACAGTGTCCTATTACACATATATAGGTTACCACATATTCAAAAAATGTAGTTATGACACTTATGCATACTCATTAGCAATATCACCAGTTTCATATACCATATTACAAGTTTGGAGATACCTATGAGAATACCTTATATGGGATCATAGGTAAGCCTTTCCTTTTGAAAATATTCCAAAAATACCATAAAAATCAAATATTCAAGAAAATATAAAAATACTCAAATAAACTCAAAAATACAAAAATATTTAACATTCCAAGAGCTTCTTATCTCCTTGGAATCGATGTTGATTGTTTGGTTTTAGTAGATATAATATAATTTCAATCATATATACACATATGTTTCACATGTTTCTAAGTGTGATACAAGCATACCTAGACACATGATATATGCACTTACAGATGTTGAACCTCTCATCTACTTGTGTCATATATTAAATTGTGGGCATCTTCTTCCTTGATCATGGTTGATACAAGTTGCATATCCTTAATTATAATTTATACATTATCTTGTTTTATCTTATACACTAATGCTTACACTTGTATATATCCATGCTCATATATTTCATAGTGTTCTTTATGTGCTATGCTACATAACTTTTTTCTAGCACATATATGTAAGACTGGTGTAATATGCTTATGTTAGTTTATTATACTTTTTTTATTCAAATTTTCAATTCCTTGAGTGTATTATATTTCTTGCTTATGGAACATTTGAATATATTCCTTTTATTTTGGCCCATGTGTCATTGTATGTTTTCTAGACATTTTTATATGTCATTATGTGTTGATTAGACATTTTAATATGTAAAAAATTTGAACATGACCTTTATATGAGGTATCCTTGAAACATTATGTTACATTAAATTGATTTATATTATTTGTGTTTGATTTTTTCTTGATCTTGTATTGTTACTATATAGAGATTGCCATGAACTATATCATTCATCTTGGGACTTGATGTGATCACATAATGTGAAATTAATTGATATATATATATACATATATATATATATATATATACATATATATATACATATATATATATATATACATATATATATATATATACATATATATATACATATATATATATACATATATACATATATAAATACATATATATATATATATATATATAAATATATACATATATATATACACACACACATATATATATATATACATATATATATATATATATATATATATATATATATATATATATACATATATATATATATATACATATATATATATATATATATACATACATATATATATATATATATATATATATATATATATATATACTTTTAAATTTTATCCTTATATGTTACATGATTCATACATATGTTATATAACTACCTTATCTTTTTGAGGTAAGGTACTTTCCTTATTATATTTTCCTGACCTCAAAAGGGGGTCATATTAGTGAGGGTATGCCATAAAAGCATAACCTCCACAGTTTTATTTTTAATGTTTCATTGGTTGCATGTCATAAAAAAATGACCTCAAAATTCATACACTTTATCATTATATATATAATTCAATTAGGGAATGTCATAAAAATATGACTAATACACTTGCACAAACTCTAGTTCAGTTTCGTGATTCAACTATAAACTTGCATCAAAATCTTATACATTGCACTAGTTTTGCATATATTTGAAACATATTTTTTTAGGTTTATGACACACATAATATAAATCATATATATTATAGGTTCATATACAATTCTATGCCACCAAAAAATTATAAATTTACCAATTATACTATTCACTAAGATGCATCGATTATACCAGGGTGTATTGTTAACAAGTCTTTCCTTCTATATAAGTGAGTTAATCTTATATGTTTAAGTTATTAAATAATTTAACCTAGCCAGATTTATATATTTGAGATATTAAATCATTTAATCTCACCACATTTATAGTATTATTTGATCAAATCACTTGCCCTCACTTGATTATATATTCACACTTGAGTTATGTGATTGACATATAAGGATCTCAAAGATCATGTCACAAATAATCCTTAAAATATATTGGGGTAATAATACCATCCAATATTAATATTTCATTATCCTATTTCTAGGTACAAATATCTTCAAATTCTAATGTTTTATAAGGAAACAACTTTACCAAGTCAAAGCATCAAGATGCAACATGGTTACATCGACACATAAGTGCACTCCTTTCTCACAGTCTTTCATTTCAAGCATTTAAATTATTTATAATTTAAAATTATATGAAATAATTTTTACTATAACATGATCTTTGTTTTATGTCATATGTGAAAAAAGCACTTAAAATGGTCTCAAGCAAATACAATGTATTATACACATCTAGATTTGTATTTTTCCCCTTTAAACTAATAATTTCAACCATATATATTCTTATATTAAAAGGAGGAGTTGTGTGTTGATGTGTTTTTTATAAAAACACCTATAATTTATTATTAGGTTGTATCTAACATTTTAGGATTGGTGGATAGGATCACTCCAAGGCATAAGTTGTAGGTTATTCAATTTTATAATAACCTATTGGTGGAATAGTGGTTGATCGACACAAATTATTTACCATGATTTAAATATATGTGGGTGAACCTAGGTCTTCTTGGAGTGGGTGGAAGGATTATTATTCTAGCTATGTGACCAATATTTTAAAATAAACATAAAAAAGAGGGAAGAGTAATGTAGAAAAGGAAACCTATGGAAGATATAGGTTCAAGCCTTTCAAGACTAGTATTTGAACTCAAGTAGGATAAGGAATGTAGAACAATACTTTTTGAAAGTTTTTGTAGTAAAAATATAATAAAATACAATGAAGAGTCAAAGGAAACAAGAACACAATATACTTAAACATGCAGAGACCAAAGGTTGCTTAATTTATATATTGTTATTGCACATCTACAAGAGGATTATGATAATCATGTAAAATATACTCAAATAAACTATATATTAAAATGAAAGAATATATTTAAAAAATATATATCATACACAATTAATTACTAATATAACATAATGATGTAACTTACTAGATAATCCATAAAATTGGAGAAGAATGAATATTTGCACATCAATACCAAGTCAAGAAGAACTTATTTGAATTTATTATTAATCTCAATATTCAAAATTATCCTCCCTTTGTGACTATGAGGTTACATGTATTTATAATATTTGGATGGGTAAGGCATCATATATTGAATCTTAACCTATAATTACAAGTCCAAAAAAAAAAACCTCTAGTTCAAAAATCATGTAAGGATGCATGTTACAATGATAATACTCAAAATAGATTTTCTAATTAAAAGTAAATTGTGCATGTAAAATAATAGATTGGGAATTAAAGTCAAAATTTTATTATATTAATACAAATACATAATCATTATAAAATTATAATACTAATGCAATTCCATTAACTAGATTAGCTGATGAAGATATTTCAATTGCAACTGTGGCAGAGATTAAGAGCTTTGTGAAGTTGTGGGTATTAACTTCTAGGTGTACATGTTGTAGACCCATAAAATACCTATTTAGACTTTATCACTTCACCCGATTCATAAGATACATCGAATTATTTATCTATGACTTAAAAATTAAGTAATGAATACTTTTGACTTTTGACTTCTTCAGTCATTAACCTTTCTTGTTCTACCTCTAAGCTCTTGAACTCAACTACTAAATATTCAACCATTATCACTCTATCTTTGGAAAGACTTTCCATTTTTATTACTTATTCATTGGTTTTGTATATATTACCTTCCAATTCCTGTTTAAAATATTAATTAGCTAGGTGGAGAAGGTTCATAAAATTGGTTTGTTTCACTAGCTCCCCTATTTGGGTAATTACCCTAGTTACTTGCATGTCTCCCAAAATTTGTAGTGATTTAGATTTATGATTAAAAAAAAGACTCATTAACTTCTTCATTTGTTTATTAAAATTGAGGGAGTCATCCCTTTTGAAAATCACATAATTTAGGTACCAAAAATCATCCATGTTGGTCATCAAATTAAGTTAATCAAAAACAAAAATTCTAGAACTCTAGACCAAGAAGATCAATCTTCATTATTGTTCCTTCATTTTTCTCCACAATGTAGATATTTATGCTCTATGGTCTTGACTGGCTACCTTGGACACTCTAATATTGAACATAATATTAAACACATTTATAGCTAAAATTTTTACTTCAATAATCACCTCTTGAAGATCCTATATAATTAGCATTTGTTTCCACATTTTCAAGGTTCCCTTGGTGTTTTCATTCATCGCTTCAATGTCAACCTAGTAGAGTCAATAAAAGTATTGAAATCATCAATGTATTTGGTAAGATCATTGGGGTTTCTCTTAGATCTTTTGTCTAATAAGAACTTTTTTTATCTTTACTCAAATTATATCTCTTCCTTTGTTCTTGTATTTAGCATCTTCCTCTTCCTCACTCTCTATATAATTACACTTTCTTTGTCAAAGTGTGTGGTGACTGTGGGAAGCTCTATCACAAATAAATTTTTCCTTTCATCTCTAGCATTCTACATCTCCCTAATCCATTTTGGAAATATTATCTAACATATTTCTTCTCTTTTAACAAGTTCTAAGGATAGATAAGGTTGAGAGAACACTGGAAGGGATGTGTTCATAGTGGTTTGAAATGACGCACTTATTTGTATGGGAACTTGGGGAAGTTTTTGGCCAACCACTTTCCATGGAGAGCTTTCTTTCCTAGGTGTCACCTAATCCAAGAATTTGGTTAAACTTGGGGTTTTCTCCATAGTCATGGTTGCTTTTGGTATGACCAATGACAAGGGCATGTGAAGATCTAGTTGGGTTAACTTATTTTTTACCAAATTTCACCTCAGTATAATTTGTTCAACCATTTTCATGGTGAGCTAAATAGTAGTTGTAAGAATAGGTCATTTTAGATGTCTAAAATTTCAAGTCAAGGAGGCTAAGGTGTTTTGGCTCCATTGTAGTGTATGTCAGGTTCTCCACGAGTCAAGTCTTGGCCCCTCATAATCCTAAATTACATTATCAAGACAAAGTTAGGGTCTTTGAATGACTTGACTTATAAAAGTTTCATGAGTAGAAGTAATTTGGGTTTAAGAATCCAAACTAATCCTAATGATTTATGGGAATTTCAATGATGTATGACCTCCAATTTTCCAAGGAGAAAGTCTTATGAATTTTATAAGCAAAAACATTTAGAAAACTTGAAATGGTCTTGATAATGTCCCCCCCCCAAAGTGTCCTTTTAGAATTTCTGAAGGGCACTTTGTTTTTCCATGTGTCCCTTCAAAATTTTATGAAGGGCACTTTATTTTCCCAAGTGTCCCATAAATTTTTTTTAAGGTAACTTTTCTTTCTAAGTGACCCTACAGAAATGTTTTGAAGGGCACTTTTCTTCCCGAGTGTCCCTTTAGACTTTTCTGAAGGGCACTTTTCTTCTAAGTGACCCTTCATAAAAGTTCTGAAGGGCACTTTTTATCCCAAGTGACCCTTTGGAATTTTTTTAAGGGCACTTTGTTGTCCAATTGACCCTTCAAAAAATTTAAGGGCACTTTTCTTCCCAAGTGACCCTTCAAAAAAGTTTCAAAGGACCATTTTTTTTGGAAATACCCTTTGAAATTTTCTAAAGGGATCTTATGCCTTTCCCAAGTGTCCTTCAGAACTTTTCCAAAGGACACTTTCCCAAGTGTCCTTCAAGAAAATTTCTTGAAGGAACTAGCCATTTCCTTTCGGGTAAAATCCCTGAAAGAATTCCTTCGAACAAATTGTCTAAAGGAATTACTTTGAGAAAGTTGCTTGAAGCATAAAGTTGATAGATCCCCATGATGTGCTATAAGATGTCAATTTTAATACAAATAACTAGCCATTGGGGTGCAAAGATGACATGTCATAGGATGTGAAATTTAGGGTGGCCACAGGACATCAAATTCATGCTTAAAGTCTTCAAGCAAGATGTAAAGGCATTCAGAGAACCTCACAGCATCTTAAGCAAGGATAGTATAAATCAGGTTTCCCAAAGAGCTTTGCTTATAAATTTAATAAGTAAAATAAATTAAAAATACTAAAAAGGAAGAGACAATTCTTTGAGGGTTTTCAAAAGAACTTTACTTATGACTTTTGTAAGTAGAAGCAATCAATGAACCTAAATAAGCAAGTAGAAGTAAAGTCACATGAAAAACCCGATTGGGTCTATAATGTAAAATGGGGGAGCTTTTAGGAAGAATTCATTGATTTTTTAGTGATCTAAGCCATTTATTTTTTAGGGTCATCTCACCATTAATTTTTTAGTGATCCTGGTCATTTCAAGAGGGAGAATCAAAGAGAAGGATAAACTCCAACTGAATGAGAGAATAACTAGAATTAGTTTCACTAAGATGGTGACTGCAAACCATTTTGGAGGATTATATTTTGGCACCCAAGATCTCTCTCTTCTCTCCCTCTTTTGTTATAAATAGGACCCTTGGGTTCTTGTTTTATCATCCACAGATATTATGGTGAAGCCCTGCTAGAATGTTTTTCCATTTTCTTGCCTTTGAGCAAAGAAGCATAAGTCTATTTTCTTTCTAATTTATAGACATTTGCCTAGGCATGCAAGAGACATAGAGTGGTAGAAAGTGATGTTTTATCCTTTTTTCTCTTTCCTTCATGTTTTTGAGCAAAGAGTTGATCCAACAAGTCATGGAGAATGCATTCTAACTGTACGAGATTTTGCACACGTGTAACCTTTTTTTTCGACTATGTAGGTTGTCTTTTCTAGTTATTTACATTGTGTGATCTCATTTATTTTGTCTCTACATTTAAATAATTATGTTGGATTCTTCTAGAGCTTAATTTATAGACTATATTCTGCTATATTATGCATAAGTATAGGGCATACATGTGGATCCTAATTCTTGGTGTACCACCATCTTAGACTACAATTTTCATTTATGCAAAAATTTGACTCTTTAAACTCATACAAACTAGTTCAATAGCTTTATTGCATAAAAATTTAATACATGGAGCTAGCCCTTTTAACCTAGAGGTTCATTTCCACTTATAGGCACACCCACAGGCCAGGAAATGTCACAACATTGCCCAAATCTAGTGGAGGCCTGAACAACCCTCTTCTAGGGTGAAAGATTTAGAGATAATTATTTTGTCACACTTCGTGGGACCTGAATTATTGTTAAGTCAAGGTGAATATTGGTTTTGATAGGCCTAATTTATATAAATACCCCTAACCGAACATTTGGTAACTCCAAAACGGTGTGAATCCCTAGTTCTAGACCAAGTTTTATACATTATCCTACATGGTCCTCACAAGGTCCTTAAGATTTTTTTACCAAGCCCCTTTAGTTGAAGCTTTTCCTGAAGAACAATGCCCTAAACCACTCCTAGCCCTATTAAATCCCTAGAAAGGAGGTTTTGGGGAAGAAGTAGAAGAAGTTGAAGAACTTCAAGGAGAGGAGGAAGTTGAAGAAGAAGAAGAAATAGAGGATCATAGAGGAAGAAGAGAAATGGGAGAAAGGGGAGAGATAGATAGGCATCAACCTTTCCCTAATTTTATTACTCAAAACCCAATATAGATTCATGCATATGATCCCATCCCTCCAAATGCTACCAAAAATCTTCCTAGTTTCAATGAAGAGGATCCTATTACCCCATCTGAACATATTAGAGACATCTATAATTTCTATAATTTCCATAATGTTACTTGGGCCAATATAGCCATTAGGATACTTTCTATGTCTTTAAAATGAAAAGCACTTGACTAGTATAGAACATTAGAAGGGGGTTTCATTACAAGTTGGGATGGTTTTGGAGACATATTGGTGACAAGATTTGAAAATAAGAGTGATCATGTTTCCCTAATACATCAGATGAATGTAATAAGAAGAGGTCCAAATGAATCCATAGGATATTTCAATGAGATATTTCAAAGAACATGGTATAGGCTGCCACCAATCATGAGACCCCCTCCTAGCTTTGTGTTCCCAACATACCTCAAATGGATTGGTACTGATGTTATTATGTTGCAGTCAATGTGAGAATTCACTCTTCTAGCTGTATATGGGCTAGTAATTAAGGCTGAGAATATCTTGATTCAAGATGGAAGGCTCCCTCCAAGAGTTTCTATGCCTTTGTTGTTCCACAATTTGGTTGAAGTTCCAGGCATGTCTCAGGTTCCGAGTGTTAATGTGAATCCAAGAGACTTTCCCAAGAATGTAGATAACATTGTGGACAAGGATGAATAAATCATATCATTGAGAGCTTAGCTCAAGCAAGCTCAATATCAAGCAAGTGTTCCTCCTAATGCACAATGCTATCCTCAATAAAGATATAGATCTCCATAATAATAAAATTATCAAGGGAGAGGGAAAAATAAATAAGGTTATAGTTGGTAGCGTAATGCATATAATCCAAATTCTACTCCTCTCATAAAGGTTATTGTTCTAGTTCATGAAAATCTAGTGTAAGGAGAAGATCATGTGGACCAATGTGCACATGATAATGGAGGAATCAGCTATAGTTTGACTACACAAGAATAAACTAATCCTTACATGATAGTAGAAGAATCATGTCCCAGCCAAAGGGATAATCATGGAGAAGGTAGTAGTCCAAGTGTGGGCATGATGAACTTTCAAGAAAAAGATGATTTTGTGTTGACTCAAGGCATGTCAATTATAGGTAAGATAAGGTCAAAAAAGATAACCCTTAAAGAAGGCCAGGATCCATTAATATTTCCAAGTGATGCCTCTCCAAGGCCATAAAATGCCAATCAAAGTGTTACACCTTCTACAAGCCATGTTCTTCAATAGAATCAGAATGTAAATGTAGCTACCAAAATTGCAACATAGTAGGCTATAACTCCTTTATTACTATAAAAAATGTAGGAAAAAGTGAATACTCCATCTCTAAATATTTTTGACTCATTAAAGTTCACTAAGATAAGCATATCCCTTTGGGAGGTCCTACACATACTTGGTCAACAAGAGCTTTTGCAAGAGTAGTTAACAAGGATGTAGGTGGCTTCTCAATCTTCAAGGCATCATAGTATGGATCTCACAAATTCTCCAAATCATCTTTTGAAGATTTCCACTAAATCTAAAAATCCTCCACCTTTCTACCTCACACTCATTATAAGAGATAATTTGGTCCACAATTGTATTTTGGATAGTGGAACAAGCACTACTATTATGCCTAAAGTAGTGGCTGATAAGATGGGTTTGAACTATGAGCCACATAGTAAAGGAATGTTATAGTTGGATGGAACTCCAACCAAGATAATAGGATTGGTCAAAGGTCTAAAAGTGTTTTTATGTGGCTTCCCAATATTCCCTATCATGTAAGATATTGTAGTGGTGGACCTTCCAACACTCTTTGTTGTATGCTTGTCTAGGGACTTTATGACCAAGATAGGAGGATGCCTTTCTACTAATTGATCCTTTCTAGCTTTCAAGACAAGGTATGGAACCAAGGCAACCATAAGGAATCAGCCCTTATAAAGGTTTCACATTGAGCCATACTTGGAGACAATAACAAATCAAAATTTTCTAATCAACAAGGACAAAGAGGCAATCCTGAATGGTGAAAAATCTTCTCCTCTTGAAGGTATTTCAAACCTCTATCTTGACAATTAAAACACTAAAACACATGGCCTTGATCCTTACACTTTCATTGAGGAAACTAATTTAGGGGTTTACTGCATGCATGAGAAAAATGACCCAATTCCTTCACTCACCAATGAAGATCATGAGCTTGATGGCATTCGGGAAATGTTCTTTGATGGTTCAAGGAGAAAATTAGGTGCAGGAGCTAGTGTCATGTTGATTTCCCCATCAAATAATTTTTACTACTCTTCTTATAAGTTTCACTTTAGTTATACTTACAATGTGGTAGAATATGAAGGCTTAGTTCATGGTCTCCAATGGGCAAAGAAGAGAGGAATCAAGATTTTGAAATTCTATGGAGATAATGAGATGGTCATTCATCAAGTGAGAAGTCAATATATAGCTAGGAACCCCTTTCTAAAGTCCTAAAAGCATAGGGTATGGGATCTACTTGAGGATTTTGATGCCTTCAACATCCAGCCCATACCAAGAGACTTAAACAAGCATGCTTATAGACTGGCTACAATAGGAGCACATTTTGACTTAGTTGTTGACATTAAACAACAGAAAGATCAATCTCATATCAAGATCATTGTGAGACATTCCATTATAGATAATGAAGTGTCATGGAAAGTGTTTGAAAGTGATGAGCACATTGCACACTTCTTGCAAAATAAGGTAGGCTTCTCTTCAAGAAATCAAAAGAAGTTGCATGGTCATTATGAAGAGCATATTATTATACATTTGAAGACAAACAAGATACTCAAGGGGTTGATTATCTTGGAGAGTTTCTTCAATGAGGATGATAAAAATAAAAACCAAAGAATGAGCATGTCAACAAAATAAGATAACTATGAAAGAGTTATAATTTTTAAGGACAAACTTTTGAAGATTGGCAATGCTTATTCTTAGCTGGAAAGGCAAGATTTTATTTCATTATGTAAAGAGTTTCATGACATATTTTCCTAGGAATACAAGGACTTTAAGGGATTTGACCCATGTTTGGTTCATCACACCATTGAATTAGAGCATGAAGCTAAATCGGTAAGACAAAATCAAAGGCCTTTCAACCCCAAGGTAGAATAACTCATGAAGAAAGAGTGGACCAAATTGATTGAGTCTAGGATTATTATTCCTATCAAGCACTCAACTTGGGTATCCAACCTTGTGATGGTTCAAAATAAGAATAGATAAATCTGATTTTGTGTGGATTTTTATGATAAAAAAAAAGTGTCCCTTAAGGATCATTACCCACTCCCTTCCATGCAACAAATTCTACAAGTTGTTTTAGGTTCTCAACATTTCTTACTTTTTGATGGTTATTCAACCTATAATCAAATATTGGTAAATGAAGAGGATCAATTCAAGATAGCCTTCACCACTAAGTTGGGGACCTTTGCCTACAAGAATATGCCATTTGGTTTATCCAATGCTGGAGCTACATTTCAATGGGAAATAGACATGGATTTCAAAGGTTTGATTAATAAGTTTTTGCTTGTTTACCTTGATGATATAACCATTTTTTCAAAGGATGCTACTGATCATATGGGACATCTAAGGAAAGTGTTTGAGAAGTGTAGAGAGTATTTCATATCCCTCAATCCAAAAAAATGCATCTTCGTTGTCCATGAAGGTAAGCTTTTAGGTCACGTTGTTTCAAAATAAAGCTTATCTATTGACCCTAAAAGGATTGAAGATATTCTACGCTTAACTTTACCTCAACACAAGAAAGGGATACAAAGTTTCTTTGGAAAAATAAACTTTGTAAGGAGATTTGTCCTAAACTTTGCAACTATGGTAAAGTCTATTACAACCATGCTAAAAAAGAACCAAGTTTTTACTTGGACAAAGGAATGTAAAGGAAGCTTTGAGGAAATCAAGGAAACAATTACAACTTATCCCACTCTCTTGAATCTAAATTTTGATAAGGATTTCATTCTTTATACTTTTACTAACCTAGACACAATCTAAGCCATGCTTATGCAAAAGAATGATGAGGATGTTGAGCAGCCAATTGCTTTCTTCAGCCAAGGCTTAGAAGACTACAAAGTGAGATATTATTTTGTTGAGAAATAATATTTAACCATCATTAGAGGCTTGAAATTGTTTTTTCATATGGTTTCTAACAATAGGATCCATGTCATAGTCTCCCATCCTAGCACCAAGGAGTTTCTCCTAAGTAGGGATCTCAACGAGAAGAGAGTTGGATGGATCATGAAGGTGATGGAATATGACATTGACATCAAGATAACTAACCTAGTAAGAGGAAGATGGTTATGTGAAAACTTATAATCTTACTTTCAAGAGCCAAAATATCAAGCCTTGGTGAATCAAGTTCAAGACCAGTCAGCTGATCAAATGCAGAATCCAAGTTGGACACAAGACATCATTGGTTTTCTTCAAAATGGTGAGTATCCCAATGGCTTGAACAAATGTCAAAGAAGGTATTTTAGGCTACAAGGTATTCCTTATTATATTGTGGATGGCATTCTCTTTAATAATGATGTGAGAAATGTATTGCTAAGATGCATTAATAATGACCAATTTGGTACGCTACTAGAAAGGTTCCATAATGGTGTAGATGGTGGTCACTTATTTCCTAGAATAAAAACTACAAAAATAATGAGAGCTGGTTACTATTGGCCTAGTCTTTTTAAAGACTCTTATCATTAGGCTAAGATTTGTCCTCAATGTGCTTTCTTTGTTGGAAAACATAATCTTATTTCCCTTATATTGAATCTTATCCAAGTGGACCAGCCCTTCGTGCAATGGAATATTGACTTCATTGGCATGATCAACCCTCCATTGAGTGTTGGACACAAATGGATATTGACTACTACAGACTACTTCACAAGATGGGTATAAATTGTTGCTTTGAAGGAAGTAAATGAAAATGCCATCTTGGAGTTCTATGATAGCATTATAATGAGGTTTGGATTCCTCATGTCATCATCTCAGATAATGCACTTCCTTTCATAAGTGTTAAATTTTTTGATTGGACAGTAAAGAGTGGAGTCCATTTGAGTACCTCATCCAATTACTACCCTCAAGGTAATGGATTGGTTGATTATACCAATAAGAACCTCATAAAGATCATCAAGAGGATGTTGAAAGATAATCAAAAAACATGGTATAAAAAGCTAAATGTAGCCTTATAGGTAGATAAAATCAATCCCAATAAGTCAATTGGTAAATCTCCCTTTGTACTTGTCTATGGGAGAGAAGCTCGACTGCCCATATTATAAGAGCTCCCTACCTTGGAACTTGTGCAAAGGATAGAATTACTTGAGAACACTTCCATGGAGGTCATATTGATATAATTAATGAAGTTGTAAGAGGTGAGAGATGATTTACACAAAGCTTTGGATCACCATCAAATTCTTATGAATAAATCCTTTGACAAAAGGGTAAGGGCAAGAGTGTTCAAAGAAGGTGACCTAGTCTTGAAATAGGATGAAGATAGAGAAAAACCAAGAAAACATACAAAGGTTGATACCTTTTGGAGTGGTCCTTACATCATCAAAAAGTTTAATCAATTAAAATCCTTTCATCTATCCAAAATGGATGGAGAAGGCCTACCTATTCTAGTGAATGGAATCCATTTGAAGCCTTATTTTTGACCCTTGTTGGCCATGTATTGTATATACCTTGTTTTGGTGTATTTACTTTGTTGTGTTTGTTTTACCTAAGTGCTTTGTATCATATGTATGTTTTCCTTCCCTTTGTTTGGTGTGCATCTCTACCTTGTGTGTGTAATCAACCCAGCTAGTATGTTTTTAAACCAAAACTTGCTCAGTTCTCTTTGAAGTGCCTATATACATGACTCCATGCCCAATGGAAGGATTTAGGTATCTTGTATTTGACACAAAAGGCATTAATCCCCTTATAATCACCAAAAATGTTGACCAAATTTCACCTTCATACAATTTGTTCAGCTATTTTCATGGAGAGCTAAATAGAGTTGTAAGAACAGGGCATTTTAGAGGTCCAAAATTTCAAGTCAAGGAGGCTAAGGTTTTCTGGTTCCATTTTAGTGTATTTCAAGTTATCCATGAGTCATTTATTATCCCATCATAAACCCAAACTACATTATCAAGACCAAGTCAGGTTCTCTAAATGACTCAAATTATAAAATTTTCATGAGTAGAAGTAATCCAGGTTTAGGAAACTAAATTAATCCTTCTAATACTTTGTGGGTTTTCAACGATGAATGGATTTGGGTTTTCCAAGGAGAAAGTCTTATAAATTTTATAATAAAAATAATTTAGAAAGCCTGAAATGGTCTTGATAATGTTCCCCCAAAGTGTCCCTTCAGAATTTTCTAAAGGGCACCTTGTTTTCCCAAGTATCCCTTCAAACTTTTTTGAAGGTAAATTTTCTTTCTAAGTGAACCTTAAAAAAAGTTTTTAAGGTAACTTTTCTACTAAAGTGTCCCTTTTAAATTTTTTGAATGGCACTTTTCTTCCAATTGACCCTTTAGAAAAGTTCTGAAGGGCACTTTTTAGCACATGTGACCCTTCAAACTTTTCTGAAAGGCACTTTGTTGTCCAAGTGACCCTTCAAAAAAGTTATGAAGGGCACTTTTATTCCCAAGTGACCCTTCAAAAATGTTATGAAGGATCATTTCCTTTGGAAATTCCCT
The DNA here is from genome assembly GCA_037957365.1 of Torreya grandis. Lineage (NCBI taxonomy): Eukaryota > Viridiplantae > Streptophyta > Pinopsida > Cupressales > Taxaceae > Torreya > Torreya grandis. The sequence continues at coordinate 308,330 of JARHVA010003258.1, forward strand.
TCAAAAAAATTTCAAGGGACCCTATGCCTTTCCCAAGTGTCCTTCAAAACTTTTTTGAATGATACTTTCCCAAGTGTCCTTCAAGAAAATTTCTTGAAGGAAATAACCATTGACTTTCGGGAAAAATATCTAAAATAATTCATTTAGAAAAATTATACAAAGGAATTACTTCAGTAAAATTGCTCAAAGCATAAACCTAATGGATCCCCATGACATGCCACATGATGCCAAGTTTAATATAGCCAACTAGTTGTTGGGGTGCAAAGATGATGTGCCACTAGATGTCAAATTTAGGGTGGCCAACTAGCTATTGAGATTCAAAGATGATGTGTCGTAGGACATCAAATTCATGCCTAAAGTCATCAAGTAAGAAGTAAAACCATTAAAAGAACCTAATACGGTTTTAAGCAACGATAATGCAAATCAAGTTTCCCAAAGAGATTTGCTTATAAATTTTATAATTAAAAGAAATAAAAAAGCCCAAAAAGGAAGAGATAATGCTTTGTCGGTTTTTGAAAGAGATTTACTTATGAATTTTTTAAGTAGAAGTAATCAGAGAACCTGAAGAAGTAAGTAGAAGTAAAGTCACTTGGAAAACCTGATTGGGTCTGCAGTGTAAAACATGGGAACTCTTAGTAAGAATCCATTGATTTTGTAGTGATATGAGCCATTTTTTGTGGAGGGTCATCTCACCATTGATTTTTCAATAATCCTAGTCATTTCAAGAGGGTGAATCAAAGAGAAGGACAAAATACAACTGAATGAGAGAACAACTAGATTCATTTTCACTAGGATGGTAACTACAAATCATTTTGGAGGCTTATATTTTTGTGTCTAAGACATCTCTCTTCTCTCCCTCTTTTACTATAAATAAGACCCTTGTGTTCTTTTTTTACCATCCACAGATAGTATGGCAAAGCCCTGCTAGAATGTTTTGCCATTTTCTTGCCTTTGAGAAAAGAATCATAAGTATGTTTTGTTTCTAAGTTATAGATATTTGCATGGGCATGTAAGAGATACAGAGTGATAGAAAGTGATTTTTTATCTTTATGTTATTTATCCTTCATGTTTTTGAGGAAAGACTTTATCCAATAGGTCATGGAGAGTGCATTCTAATTGTATGAGATTTTACACATGTGTAACCTTTTTTTTTGGACTATACAAGTTGTCTTTTCTAGTTATTTACCTTGTGTGATCTCATTCATTTTGCCTCTACATTGAAATACTTATGTTAGAATCTTATAGAGATTAAGTTATAGACTGTATTCTATTGTATTGTGCATAAGTGTAAGGCATACACGTGGATACTAATTATTGGTGTATCACCATCTTAGCTATGATTTTCATTTAGGAAAACTTCTAACTCTTTTCACTCATACAAATTGGTTCAGTAGTTTTATTTCATAAAAATATAATATAGGGAGCTATCCATTTTAACCTAGAGGTTCATTTCCACTTATAGGCACACCCACAAGCCTGGAAATGTCCCAACATTGCCCAAATTTGGATGAGGCCTGAACAACCCTCTTCTAGGGTGCAAGATTTGGAGACAAAACTTATTTCTTAGATCTGGTTGCTTATTAGAAATAAAACCATAACCAAATTCTATAAATAGACTTTTATAGGAGTCCTTTTTTACTTTTGGTGAGGAAATAATATTAGAATCTATACTAGATACAATATAAGTGGAAGATACAACACTAGGCACTATTTTAAGTAAACTTACAATTGGAACTTGTACACTAAGCACTAAAGAAATGATAAAAGAGACTACCTCATATATTTTTTGACATTGTTATATTTGTATCCTAACCAAGGTGTCTCCTCCTTCTTGTTATCCCAAACTCAAATATTTTTATTTCTGAAACTCATCTTCTTCATCATCTAGTTGTGTCATTCCCATCTCTTGGTCTTCTTTTTTGATGGATAATCAACCAGAAGTATCATTCAATCTCATTTTTATTTTACTTCTAGATATATTATATCCTTTGTATCTTTATCCTCCTTCTTTTTATCTTCTTAAATTATAAGGAGACCAAGTGATGGTCTCTCTTTTAACTTTCTATCTAGGGAAAGAGTAGGGGAATCCTTGTGCTTCCTTTGGTAGGTGAATATAAGTGGAGTGGAGGGTGGATGGGATTATATAGGGGTTATGGGAATAATTATGGTAGTAAATGCATATGAATGTGATAGAGTGGAAGGTGTGGAAAGCACAAGGATTCTCTAAGGGGTCTTAGGAGATTTGGGAGAGTCAGGGGTAGTTGGTATTGAAGTGAAAGATAATTGTAAGAATTATGGGAGGCTCACTTGAGTGACTAATGTAAGAGGAAGCAAAGGAGTCATAATAAAATTTTTCTTTCTTTATCTAACTAAGGTAATGAATAACCTCTCCATTATTATTTTTATACCCAAGACTTATTCATATGAAGTTGTGGAAGTGGAAGGTACTTAAAGACCAAGAAGTCTTTTCAAAATATCCTTCTTGAGATGAGGATTTGAATCCCTTTAGTCATATATTGATCTTATTGTTCTTCTATGGCTTTTAATTTTGGCTAAAGAGGTCGATCTAGTGGCTGAGAGCCTTGTTATGGAGATGGAGGCCATTTTTGAGTCCATGCATTCTGAGCCTCTTCCTATGTTTCCCATGGATTATATTGAAATAATGTGTATCATAGATATCTTCTTGTCCTTCATTTTTATCTAAACTTCAGAGTCATTTGAGGCATTCAAAAAAACCTAATCATGGTCATAGGCCTAGTGACTATAAGAAACATAAACTTTATTCTTCTCTAAGATGGTTTTGATGTACCTCCTTATTATTTCCCTAGGGTCCCATTATCTAAATGGCGTAATCTATAAGTCATATTACATCCTAGATTTACTAATTGAAATGAAATGTGATATAGTCATATATTAGTGGTGTCTAATGTTGAAAGTCATTGTAAATAATAGGCCAAGTGTATCTAACCTAATTATTCATCAATACTATTGAAAACTTGGTAATTTATATCTTGTTCTATAATATGATCTACAAAATGATGAGGCATTAACAAAGGAACAATCCCAGTACCCTCCACAAGAATGACAACTAAACAGAGGTATAACTAATAGTCAGCCATTTTAGTGAGTGTCATCATTATTTATTTAGATAGTCTAAGCATTGGGGTTCCCTACATAGTTGTATATATATGAGTATATGCCTTATTAATTATTATTTTAATATCATTTCTATACCTATGAATAAACATAAAGGATAAATATTCTCTGACCCTATTTCCCAAATATTATATTGATGATTGTTATAATCACCTAAAAGTCGTAATTGGATGCTAAGTTTTTTGATTGAGTTAACCTATCCCTAGGCTATCCATAAACCTATCATTAAGCATTAGAATTAATTTTCTAGTCATTCAATAGACAAAAATCATATAAATATAGTCAAAACATAGTCTTAGAATTATCATCTCAAACCCTAATCCAACTTTCTCACTAGTCTATCAATAGGACATTAGTCCCACACTTGGGACACTATAGTCACATGGTGCTAGTGTCCCCACCTAGGTGCTACTATCATTAGCCTTAAATCTTCCCAATAGATACTTTTTCAAACATATTCCCCTCTTAAGATCAACCTAATAATATTTAATTATCTACATAAGGAATAAGACCCTATAAATACAAGTCTAATTCATCTCTATTCACTAGATGGAAAATAGATGCAAAAGGACATTCAAACCAAAAACACATTGATCCCTATTCTACCCTACTTTTGCATTATACCATCTATATCATCTATAATCCTATATTTAAAACTTTTCAAAGATTAGGCACATTCAAGGCATTTAATCCCACTCTCATTATAGTATTCACTTGCACTTATATCTAGAACTAGGTGGGGGAACTACATTGGGTTTGATCCCTCTTTAGAGTATTGGTGTGTAGGAAACTCTATTCACAATAGGGTGTTGAGTATTTCCATCCCACCCTAATAACACACACAAAATTATTACTCATGCCATACTTATAATGAGGACTAGGGTTTTCACATTAAATCAAGTTTTCTAGGCAAAATAGAGAGCTTCAGTTTTCATGCACATAGAAATAAGATATACATACACACTTGTAAGTGTTCCCATATAATAGGAATAATACCAAAAAGGGGAAATTATCAACATATTGAGGAATCTACACACTAATTATGCTACTATCCATACTAGGTGCTACTATCCAGTGAGCATATGAACAACAAAACCCTATTGATGACATAGGTAACTACCACAATCTCAACTTTCAGAATCCATATCATCTGCAATAGTCAATTTCTAGATGTGTATCTATTTATGCCTTTTATTTATATTATTGTAAATTCAAACAATGTCAAAGGTATTAATAAATGATTTAGGAATCTCAAATTAGTACATAGGATTTTCATAGTAAAACCCTAAAAGGTTAAAACATTTGGTGAACCTAACTTACTTCAAATATTGCTTCAAACCCTAGTTTGCATTAGTCAAACTTTTATACACTAAATTAGGGCTAAATAATTCTAATTTTTTTATTTTTTTAGACAACCTATCTATTTAAATCAATTTCATATCATGTTTTAAATTTATTTGAGTTTAATTTAACTCTTTTCAAAATAAACCTAGTTCAACAAAACCCTAATCCTATACACACTTAGGGTTTGTATCATTTTCCATTTATACTTAGATTTTTTTTTCAAAAACTTAGATTTCAAGTTCATATATCTTCTAATTCATATTATCATGATCATAATGATATAATAAATCAATCACTTTTTTTTAAAAAGTCTAATACTTTAATTTACATGCTTGTTATCTTTAATTGATAATGAACTTAGAAAAGACATAAACACATGTATAGATGATGTTCTATATCAATTGAAATATATATCAAATCTCATAACATGTTATCTTTCTCCTATGTGGAATTTCATTAACAAGCAAACCCATACACACATATATGATTCAACACATAAGCTAATAACTATGTTTCAAATTTCAATGTTATATCTTATACACATGAAAGAATCTCCTTCTCCTCCTCATCTCCATGAGGGTGATAGAAACGTTCCTTATTACTAGGTCCATGCTATCACTCCTCCATGAGATGAATAAAAATATAACATTATCACTAATCCCCCTACTCAGCCTATTCCCACTTCTTCCCTATAGGGTGTGTGCCTACATGTTCAAATAGAGACAACTAGGGTTTGCATTTTTGAAGCTCTAAGGGATAAAACTACCATTATGAGAAAGATAATTATAGGTTTAGAAAATCAAAATCAAGTTTTACATGAAAAAATGATCACATTGGAAAATCAATTTACAATACAAAGACCTCCAAGGAATAATAGTGTAAATCATGTAGATACATATTCATCTAGTCAATTTGTGCCAAATAATGTTACATATACAAATAATAAATCAAAATAAAGTACATATAAAACTAGTGATTTAAAAATCATTCAACAATCAAATAAGAGTTCAAGTGAGACACTAAGGGAAATGATTAAAGTTAAGTTGATCAACCTACCTCCTCTACACCTAATGAGGAGATTCAAATATTTTTGTGTATATCATAGAATGCATAGGAACCACACTAATTCATGTTTAGAATTAAAAAGGAAAATATAATAGATCATGGATATAGATGACTTACATAGTGACACTTCATCTAAATGTCATACAATGACATGTCTACAAATTAAAAAATGGTCAAATTTAGAAATAGTACAAAAATGATTACAAAAGCATAACTTAGAAAAATAAAAGGTTCAAAAGTCATAATGAATGCTAGAAATAGTAAAACAAGATCAAATAATTCAATAAAATCAACCTCTTCAAAATGAGGCTCAACATTCAATATGGTATAATATTGGTCACAAATATCTACAATAGTTTGACTATCAGGGTCAAGGTTTAGGAAAACAAGCCCAATGCATAGCTTATCTTATTCTAGCAGTTAAGAATATTGATCAAATGGGTTTTAGGTTTGTGGAACATCCTAAGGCATATTAGTACAGACACATTTTATCAAGCTAAAACATCTAGATACATAGGACATGTTAAAAATAGATAAATACCTTAAGTTGTACACGCAAAATCATGCTCAATGAATAAGCATTCTCAAATAATGATTTCTAGCAAAAAAAGATCCAAAACATCATATGTCTATAATAATCATAGTTTCAAAGGTAAAAATTACAAACAATATTCTGAATCATAATTTAGAAAGGTCAACTCTAAAGCATGAGGCAATTCCATCTAAAACTCTATGTTATTATGATTTAAATGATGATCAATACTCAAATTCCTACTGCAATAAAACTATACTACAATAGAATAATCACACTACACAAGATATTATCATTCCTATTTTTGACACAATCCATAATGATAGTGAGTCTCCCATGAGACTCATTGGTTAGTATGGCTCTTACCCTTGTACATACTTAATTCTCTCTTTCACTTCTTGTACATAGTTTATTTCTATTTACTTGTACATAGATTGTACTTAGAAAACACAAAAACACTATAACATGTCAAAATAAAAAATATATTTAAATATTTCAAAAACATAAAATTTTATAGATTGTATGCATTGCTATGTTTAAATTTTTACTACTTGCCATATACTTCATATTGTTA
>JARHVA010003258.1:325000-465000 GCA_037957365.1 Torreya grandis
TTTATGCCTATTTATTACTATTATTATAAAGTCAAATAAGGTCAAATTTGAAACCCTATTCAAAATTAGTCAACCCCATTTAAATTGAAACTTTCATAAGGTTGTCATGTGGTCTTTTCATGCCTTAAATGATCCCTAAAAGTCTTCATAAAACTTTATTAGCATGGTTTACATTAATTTTGGAGAAATTGAGGTAATGTCTTGCTTGGGCCATATAGTGTTCTAGCCATGTCATGAAGTCTTGAAACTTGGTCAAGGGGTTTCATAGGTTTTTATGAGTTTATAAAATCTATTTTATGTCTTAATCAACTCATACAAACATTTCATGATGTTTTTGAGTGTTTAAGGTACATTTTTAAACTTGAAAGTGGTGTTTAATAAAGGAAAAATGAGGTTTTTGACTGAATTTAATGTATACTAAAGCACCTCAAGTGAAAAATAAATACAGCACACAATCCAAGGACCTTGGATCAATTACATAACTTTGACACTTATTATCAACCTAGATAAAATTCAAAATCTTAAGATTCAATGCTTAAGAGAGGAGTTAAGAGATTTGTACATACTTATTGAGATCACTTCTAGGTAAAAATGGTTTAGAATTATCATTTCATCTTCTTCAGGTTAGAAATAATCATGTGAAGAAGTTTCAAGTCTCAAAGTTGCATAAATATCTCTTTCTTCCATCGCTCCCTTGACAAGATCATGAAAGCCATTTTCAAATGCATGGTACAAGCCATGTAGGTAGATTTTGGGGGTAATATTTTATTCAAATTTTGGAACCCCTATGGGCTTCCAATTTATGGAATTGGTAGTGTAATTTATCTCATTAGATTTATAAACAATTGTTATGGATCTAAACTACTTTTTAGAGGATCAAATCCCCTTTAACTATGTGTTGGGAAAATTATATTGAAAAAATAAACTCTTTGGGGAAGAAGGAGGATTTGATAGGGTCTACATATGTGTTCACAATTTTTATATGTTGGTACCTAAAGGACTCATATGTGTGTCATTGGAATTTTAGTATAAGACCTTCATAGGAAAGTTTGAAGGGGTTGCACTTCAAGCCTTGGATTTTACTTTAAATTTCAAGTATATTGTTGCTTATTATATGTCCTCAACAAGAACTATAAATATTTCCTTGAATCTCACATGAGCATCTTGATCTCTTTTTGGCTTCAAATCCTTCACAAGTTGCTTAAATTTCATGGTTGAAGTTTTCAAGAGGCAAAGTTTTAGTTTCATGAAATTAATAGATTTGATATAAGTTTCATACAATAAACAAGATTTATCTGAAGCTAAATTAACATTACTACAACCAGAGAAAGGATTCAAGGATGAATATTACAACATACAAGCCTCATGGAGGACTTAAACCAAGAAAATGTAGACCTACATGTCTACAGACCTATAGGCCTCATTTTCATGAGGAATGTGTTCAATAAAAAATTTAAATTAAGTTTTATAGATCATGATACACATCAATGAGATGGAGATAACATTATAAAAATAAAATATGGTGAAGATGACCTACTCAAAACACCCTTTCCAAAATCTCACCATACAAAGGGTTCTAATTGTCACCTACGGTCATGAATAAGTAAATGAAGTTTGAAGTCATGGAGAATAAAGAGTGAAGATAACACATAAATACCATTTCAATGTGAATAATCATGATTATATTATCTTCAAAGCAAATTAATATAGGTCTTAAATGTAGATAAGTTTTTTTGAAATTACTAAGAATAAAATTACACACACAGTCTTGTGCGTAAACTAATGAATAAGTTACTTATTGTGCTAAAATTCAGGTATGTGGGATCTAGAAAAGGTCTGAGGTCATTTTAATGTTTAAAATAATACTATATGAGGGCATTCAAGACACCTATATGAAAGTGTTTACCTATTAGTTTGTTTAGGTGACTCAAGTGGTTTCTAAACTTGAGAGAGTGCTACATATAACCTATGGTCATATGGGAGAGTTGATGAGTAAACATGAATTAAATGAAATAATAAAAGAAGACATATAATCATAAATACATCTAATTCAATTTAAACATCTTGAGGGATTTGAGAGTCAATAAGTTTATTATGAATGAGTTCATAAGTCTAAACACTAAAAAGTCACCTACAAGCAGGCTCATAAAGGTGTAAGAAAGATATTATATGTCTATGGAAACATGATATTTTTAGAAGTGTAAAAGATTATTTATATACCCTCATACAAGGACAAATACTTTATTTCACTCATTGGTTTCCATTGAAGTCTCAAAACCCAAAAAATGCATTTAGACATCTCTAGTAGACACCTATAGTTTGTAAGATAAACATGCTAGTTTTAAAACTAAGAAAGAGTAGAATGTGAATAATAACCATTTATGTCTATATAAAGTGAATATAGAACTTGAGGACATTGGTATCTAAGGATAAAACTCAAAGGAATATGTCTAAATAGAGCTTTATCCCTGCCTATATAGTTAGAAAGGTGTTTTTAGGCCTACCTACCTTGTTAAGAGAAGTTGTTTGTCTACAGTGAAAGAAAGAGGTTTGAAGAGAGAAAAAAAATTTAGGGGTGTTTTCATAATACTATAATCTCACTTAGTCCATCAGTCCCATCTTGAAAATAAATGAAATAAATTTGTGAATCTTTCATGCTTAGCCAAGACATGTTATAAGCCTACCTCATGAGAAGTTTTTATTGTTTTAAAGGTTTAGAGATCTCAAAAGTATTAAGGGAGAGTAATTTTTTGAATATTATTTCATTTTAATTAATAAATCCATTATCCTTTAGACTCAATAAAAAAAAATGGAAATCATGATAAACCCTATTTAGTCTCAAATAGGCCTAATTTCATGCATAGGTCTATATGTAGTCCTAAGGAGTGGATAGTTTAATTGATTTGAGAGATTTTAGGAACATAAAGGGATGTTTAGTGGTATATATATGCATATTTTGAGGCCTTATATCCTTGACAGAGGAGAAAATAAATCGAACATAGTCATGAGGGTTCATTATTTTACTTTTCTTATGAACCTTAGGTTTGAGTAAATGAGGTGGTTAGAGACCGAATGGAATAAAATGGTGAATATTAACATGGGAATAATTTTAGGTTGATGTAATGTAACTATTTATTTCATTTTAAACTCAAATTAAAAATTTGAATATGTACCTACAATCCTCAATCCTTCCTAGACCTCATAGCATGCCTACTATCGGCCTCAGAGGTCACCTTTCCTTGTTTGGTACAGTATGGAGGAGTTTCGTGGGACATTTGGATCTTATTGGAATTTATATAACATGGTTTAATTTTATTTTGATCAATTATTTGTTTAATTCATGCCCCAAACTTTATTAATCATCTTTAAGACCTTGAGGTACTTTCAGGCTGTCTAGGAGAGCTAGAATGACCTGATGAGAGAGAAGTGTATTTTAATGCCTCAAAATGGATTTGTTAAACTTTAAAATGACCTGGAAATTTTAAAAAATTCTCTTTATCATCACCCCATACCACTAGTTTGTAATTTTAGGTATGGAACTATATGAAATATGACAAAAAGGGCTATTTTATGCTACTCTGACTGTCTATACATGGTGTTAGAAATTAAAAATTGACATGAATGATATTCAATATTTAATATAATTTAATCACACATTTATTTTATGTTTATCACATGTGGGAATCGTGTAGAGTCAATTTTTAGTCTTTAGGTAGGGAGGCCTAATTGAGACCTAACTAAGAGAGAGAAGTAGAAGAAATGTACACTTTCACTCACTCTTAGGACATGAAATTGAACATGAAGAGATAATTAAATAGTGGGTTATATAATATTCCTTAATATTCTTATTACCATCCATAATTTTTTCCACACAAGGAGGTTTGCATGATTTTAGGGCTACAAGGAATGAAGCCAATTTAGAGCTTTTGGTGTAGAATGAATTCTTAAGGCTGGTTTGAGAATTAAAAATGGATTATGTTAGGTATTATATTATTTTAATAGGCCATACATGAATTTAGGATGATATTAAGAATATGAATTTAAGTTTTGACACTTGTATGCAATATTGGCCTAAGGAGATGAAGAGCCTTCTTGACACATAACAAAAGCATGAAGCGATGTGTCAAAGAGAACTTGAAGAGATCACTTCAAAGGTGTTAAGATAAGATAAAATTTATAACTAAACATTATATTAACCTCAATAAGTCCACTTGAAATTCAACAATCCAAAGAAAGGGGTAGTTTTGGAGAGCTAGTCAAGGTGTCAAACAAGCATTCTAAATCCTATGCCATTTGGAGCAAAGAAGCATATTCAAAGGAGATAAACATTTAATTTATGGTATATTAAGGTATTTTCATAACTCATCTCTTATTTTTAACTCATGAGACACTTTTAAACTCTTTCTCTCTCTCCCATGTCCTTATCTTCTCTCTTACTTTTGCTATATATATTATCTTAAATTGGTTAATCTTGGGTACTCCACATGGGTATGGTGAATCCCTACCCATTTTAATGAATTTGATCAATAAAATCTAATGGTTTTACCTCCTCCCATGACTATTCTAAGTTTTTTCTAATGAATATTTGATCTAGTCAAGTGAATTGACTTGTCCTCCTTGGCACATTGTCTTATCTAACACCTGGACGTAACTTGAAAGCTTATTTTATAGGTCATGTAAAGTGTATAAGTATGGTGAAATAGTTGAGTGAGATTGTATATCTATTAGTGTCATTATTTAAAATTTTTTAGTCCTCTTATCCTAAGCAACCATCATAACCTTCACATTGAAACACTTATGTGAGATATTTATATTAGGAGTAGTGTTTATAAGGTATCTATAAGTTCACATGCTATTGGTCGATAGAGATCAAATATTTAGTGCATCACCCATTTTTTTTTTCATTTCATCCTTATCCATTTTATTTAAAAACTAATAGTGTAGTAGATCCTAATTAATACATCAAAGGGATCTAACCATATAACCCAGAGGTTTAACCCATCTAAAGGTTACCCAAAACCTAGGGTCAATCTCATTGCATAGCTCAAATTGAAAGGACCTGAATCACCCTCTTATAGGGTGAAATTTTGAGCTATAATAGGTCATAACAAATTAGTTCTTAATTATTGCATATTTATTTAACTGATTTAGGCATCTTATCCCTTTAATCCAAAAATATAATTTTCATAGTAAAACCCTAAAAGGTTAAATTAGTTGTCATTATTGGCCATAAGGATTATACATAATGTCCATCACCACATCAAGTAAGTAGGACATCATGATAAAAAATTGGTCCTCAAGCCTTTAATCAGGGTAGAGTATATGTTCCTTTAATCATGTACTTATGATCTCTCCTAGGGCTACCAATTTGTTAGTTTTTGGTAATATATCTAGTAGTGGCACCCATTCAACCTAAACATAATCAATACTTTGGAACCCATACAACATATTCAATAGTGTCATTTCTATGATAACTCTAGGTTTGAACTTAAAAATTCAATTGGTGGAGATTACCCCCTTAGGATTTAATCTCTAGCCCTTTACAAACCATTGCTTTAGCTTTCAATATATAGTGTTATGCTCAATATATACATTAGATGACAATTGATTTTAGGTATTTTTAGGGTGGGTAATCCTAAGATAACTTTCAAATTCCATTCCTAATATGTAAGTTGAGGTGGTATGGACTTTCCTTGTATGCATAATTTCTCCCACAATGGTTCTATTAATGAATAGAACCTTTAAGAGGTCAATGCACATCATTGCCTCAGGTTTAGATACAACATGTTGGAGACATAATTATTTAATTAGAAAAAATTTGTCTATATATTTTTTTGTATTTAAAAGATATTTTATCCTCTATGTAATAGGACATAATTGATTTTACCTCTTCCCAAAGTGTTGAATAATGAGTGAATTTAAAGTTCAAGGCACTCTTCTCAAATATCATGCTTTTGCCATACCTTCCTCAGATAGTGCCAATTTTTAGGTCCTTATTAACTTGAATTTTTTAATTTATTTAATGTTTTATGGATTTAATATAGTGTAAAGTTAATGTGATTAAGCCACATGGCTTGATTTTGAAACACTAGAAGCACAGAAGCTCAAGGCATTAGATTGGCATTCCTTTCGGTAAATAACCTTCCATGGTTGTGAGTTACCATGATCAATACACATAGAATGATCTTGGATGATCAAATAATTAGGAACTTGGAGAACTATATTGGTTAAAAAAGGACTAATAAACCTTATGATGACATGGATTGCTATAAATGTGCCAAGTGTCAATTGCTAAAAACCCCAAAAGATTATATGTTTAAGACATTAGGCTACATACCAAAGAACCACTTAACCTTACTATTATATATTAAAATTTCACCTTACATAAGTTGAGTAAATATTCTCAATTTTAGGATAACATGGAACTATTTCCCTTCATATACAAGCCACTAAAATAGATAGATCTCTAGCTTTGAAAGGGATATCTCCCTCGATTTATCTTCTAGGCTCACACTACACAAGACTAATCACTATTGGGGGTGAAAAAGGAAGAAGGAAAAATAAAATAAACATATTATAATTAGGTATCACACCAATATTATTACACACAACACACTTGCATTTGCAATTAAGAAAGAAGACTACTCAAACTGAAATCAACTCTATGTCCTTCTAACATAAGTATTTATCATAGAGGTAGATTGATATGCCTATATAGAGGTGGGTGAAAATAATATTTGATAAAATACACTACTAGTCCCTATCACACTTTAATACATACTTAACAAACAATACACTTTATGAAACCTGTTAGAAGAGATATCACTCACACAAACATGCAAGAGCAAAAATGGAAGCAAGGAGAACATGTTCATCACTTATCAAACACAAAAACCACTTAACACACTTAGGTAATAGATTAAAAATAATGAATCCACTTCAAAAAAATTATTCAATGGAAAATGAGGTTTTAATCTATCAAGGCTTTAGCATACCAATTGTGGATCCATTACATAGCCAAAAGGCTTGAATATATATAACTTAGAATAAGAGAGAGAAGTGAAGCTAAAAGGTCACAAGAAAAAGTGTAAAAGTGTGATAAATAATTATAATTTCATATAAATAAGTGTAAAATAAGTTATGAATCTATCATAAACATGTGTTTATCTAAAATATAGCATCTTCCTCAAGTTGGCATATAACTCTTCAATATATCACTTTCAAACTGCATTCATGATGGTGAGGGGTTCACTTGATTATCTAAACTTACATAAATTGTAATTACCACATATGATATAACATTATAAGGTGGAGAATAGGTTATTTAAATTCATCTACACCTCCCTAACTAATGTATTCATCCTTGTCACATGTCATTTACTACCTGCAATCATTCATCACTAGTCCCCTAGGTCTGTCATCATAATCATCATCAAAGTGACTTGAAGTTTCTCAAATAAATTAATTGAATTGGTTTTAGGTAACTATAATATATATCCTTTGTCCTTTGGTGTATCAAATATACCTCAATGAAACTCATAGAACACTTTTCTCTTCCAATCCTTTTATAGTCATTTTGCCTTTTCACTATCTGTTTAGACTACCTATGATGGATGAGATAGCAGAGGTCTTGTCATGTTCAAACAAGGTGTGAAATGAGTTTTAAAAGTTATTAAATTATATTAATACCTACCACACTGGTTCTCACTTTCCCACCCTCCTTTGCACCTATAAAATAACTCAAATCCTATAAGAAACTCAGTATTAGCCATATCCATACAAGTGATAGTATGGAAAAAGTGAATATCAAGGAGACTAAGGGCATTCCAAACATGTCTCAAGAACTTTCAAGGCCATTTTACCCCTCACAAATTCCCGACCATTTATTTCTTCTCCATCAGGTCTAAGTAAGGGTTTTAAGAGGGTTTTAGAAGGTTTGGATTGCTAATGATTGTTCATAAAATCCTAACATCCAACTTTATTTTACAAATTTGGATTATAGGTCCCAATTCAACTCTCACCAAGTGATTTAAGTCTCATTCACATGGTTTATATAGGTGTGAGCATAATAAGATGGCCATTCCATCTCTTGACTGCATTTTGAGTAGGTTTGAGAGGAATTTAGGCCATGATGACCATATATGTAATGTTTTTAGCCATCAAATGTTTCCAAAAGTCTTCCATTATCCCATAAATTTAATAATATGGTTTGTAACGTTAATTTATCCTCATGTATCGTGTTAGGCATATGTAGAGTTTAGGCCTAATAGGCCTAATTGTATTTTCTATATGTTTAACACTTATGAGGGTTTATAGTGACTATAAGGAATTTCATATCTCTAATTACCTTTATAACAAGGTTATAAAACATACCACAATAATTCAAAACTATCTCTTTCATCCATTTCACTCCTCTCATACCAAACTACAAGTTATCTTGTTCAGAGAGTGCCTTCGATTTGAGACAAAATAGATGGAATATACCCTATTCACTTGTTAAAAGTGGGACTATGGAGTGATATATTGATTCATATTTATGATATTCACAATTATTCAAAACTTGATCATGCTTAAAAATACTTCAAGTTTCTCAAAACTATCTCACTAGGTTTGTATACTATGCAGTATTTTCGTTGACTATAGACTAAGGTTGGAAAGTTATTTATCCATCATTTTATTTTTAAATTAGAATATAAATTAACATGATATTAATATTATTATAATGTATCCAAAATGATCATCCATCTTGTATCACTTCACACCAAACTAACATGCACCTCTTGTATGCCTAGACTAGTTAGCTGACTGTGTCACCTATAAGTACTTATTTAGAGAATCAAGAATCTTGTAGGTGGAAATTTTCTTGTTTAAACACTATGATACATTCCTTTGTTTTACTATTTAATTTAATAATGATTATTCCATAGTTATATGAACTCAATATTTTCTTAACATGAGACTATACAATCGTTCTCACCATCAACACACCTAGATTGCAAGTTATAGATTCATGTAATCTCAAATGGGACTATGCTTATTGAATTCCTTTAAGGAAAACTTTATGGAATTATAAAATCATTTAAATTATCTCCACTTAACCAAATCCACCTCCTATCATGTTTTCATGTTACTACTATGTCTAGGTTGCAAGAATGGAGTCATAAGACCTACTCAGACCTCATAGATTCTCTTCACAAGATAACATTATATAGGGAAAAATCCATTTTTGGTGATATTAAGGTAATTAGTTATCATATTTTAACCTTATTAAATTTTTACTATATATTTTTTCCTATAAGGTTGAGTATGTCTGTATATAATTGAATTCTTAGTGACTCTAAAGATCCAAACTCATGAATCTCTCTCTTGAAGGCAAAACTCTCATCTTGACTGTAGGTCACTTTCAAGAAAAATAAATGTATATAGTCTTGGATCCTCTTTAATAATTAACCTAAAAACTCTTTTAAATTTTCATTTCATAGTATATTTACCTTAAAAACATCATAAAAACTTGTTGAAAGCTCAATCTTAATCAAAATGTATTAAAAGCCTATTTTCACTTGACTGTAGATGATAGTCACAAAGAGATCTAACTATATATATATTCAGAATATGTTTTATGACTTCCCTCTATCTATTTTAGGCTCTCAATGTTTCTACCATGTTGATTATGGTACATGAGATCTTATGAGTGTATATAGGTTTCAAACTCATTTGTACCCCTGCTTAAGCACTATCACACAATCCTATAAGTGATTATTGTAAGGATGTTTGGTCATGTTTGTACATTAGGCATAATACTTCAACAATGAAATTATTGATACCAAAACCTTCATGAATAAACCAATCACCATGCTTCAATAATTTGTAACTAATGTACTACCTTGGATTTGATGTTATTATGAGAGAATAAAGCACTGCACTTGAAAATAACATCTTGAGACCATTCATATTTATGCATATCTATCACAATGAAGTGATAATACATATATATTCACATTAACACATGAAAAAATATATGATAACAAAATGTAAAGGAAGATAAAACTCTCTAAATATGCCTAAAACACTTAGAATCATTAGACAACTTCAAATAGATAAGTAAATTGGAGGCCGTGAGGATGAATAGGTAGTTTGAAGTCACTAACATTATTAAGTATAGTTCATGAATCATATACCATCAAAATAAAAACCATGACCATGGAATTGGAGCTCACAAATATAAACTTTAACCCTCAAGTGCACCTAGACCAACTCACATCCTCTTTTCTGTAATTAGAGTAAACCGGTTAAGCCATTTGACCTTGTCTAGGAGATCAATGAAGGAGATGGACCACTTTTTTCCAAATTTCGTCCTATCATAACTTATTAAGCATTGAAATTGACTATGGGGATCTTTAGGGACACTTTGGATCCTTCCCACATGTCAAGTGTACCTATTAGGTCATATAACTGCCTTTAACTACCTGAAACTATTGACATCATCTTGAATCCATGTTGAACCTACATTTATTTAGTTTAAAAATGAATATTTACACTCAACTAACACCTTTTATGTTGGATATTCACTTTACACACTTGTCCTTTGGTATGAAATTGTATATTTCACAAAATGACTCAAAAGTTGGCCAAAAAGGTGACATAAGGGAAATATTTAGACATGACACATATGACAAACGTGAAACATACAATACGACCATAAAAATGACCATGTGAGACCCTATATTAAGTTTGAATATATAGGAGGATAACTTATTTGACTATAAGGTCAAATTATTCAACATTTTGGTGATTTCTTAAGGGTAGTAAGCCTGATATGCTATGGACTAGAATTCTTCTCCTATCCTTGGGAAATGGAATCACCTATACACTATTCTTAACACTAAAAATCCTTTGCAAAGACACAAAACACAACACACATAAAAAGGATACAAGAAACAAGACAATAAATAAAGACATAGACTTGTGTTGTCATGAACACTTAGGTAAAACACAAACCAACATAAGCAAAGGCACACACCTATCCTAGTATGTACAATTCCTTAAGACACTTGAGGTAAATAACCCTCTTCATTGCTTCAACCAGGGTTAAATATAGTGCCTCTTGCATCACTTCTACTCCAATAAAACATATCCTCATATGGTGTATACTTATCAATGAATACTTCTTTTTTAAGATAGTCAAGTGACTTACCATGATTAAGTCTCCTAATAACTACATGTTTGTCAATTAGAGTAATTAAGAACACTCCATATATCTCACTAAGGGATTTTTTAATCTTTGAAGCTGACTCTACTTATGTCATGTTCAATTGACACTCTTTAGTTTGATCATTAGAGATCACCACAACATTCTCAACTTTAGATACACTTGAACTATGAAATGTCTTCTATTGAGAGTCATCAAGGTTATGTTTAGATCTAACAAGCACTTCTTAGTTTACCATAGTTATTTCTTACTTAGCTAAGGTACCAAACTCTCTCCATGCTCATCAAACACATCTTGGACTATCAAGCCCCTTATTGTCCTTAACATCATGTTTTCACTCACTTTGAAGGACTGAAGGTCTGCTAACCTCCTCAAATTCGTAAAAAATGGCATTGAATTCCTTACATATGTCATTTACATCTTCATGATGTTCATTCTCATAAGTGTTCTCTTATTTTGTAGGTAGAATGGGCTACACACTAATATTGTCATGTTTTGACATAGATGGGATACTCACACCATCAATTATGTGTACATTATATTTTCCTGATGCAAATTCTTATAAAATTTTATCATGATCTGCCACAAGAATTCCATCACAATCTTCATAAATAATTTAAGTTCCAAGAATATATTCTTCAAAACCACCTTGATCAGCTCCCATCTCATCAAAATAAAAATTAGATATGCCATCAAGGAGAGTTAGAGGATCTTGATCACTAGGGTGATGACCTTATTCAATCACATTGCAATTAATTAAAAGTGTAAGGCACATAGGGTTCAACATTAAAACTAGAAAGAGGTTAAAACATGATTGTTAATTTTACACCATATCTAGTCCTAAAACCCATGTAGGACTAGTCCGAATTTAGATAAGCTCCAATATTATTAGTAAACTCTCTTGACAAATAAAGTGCAAAATGAGGAGGAACATCTACCACTACAACATCTTGAGAAATGGAAAAGGTAAGACAAACATGGAGAATAATTTTCAAACCTCTAATTATACTAATGGTATTAGCAACTGACCCATCTAGTTATATCACTCCTTTGGTGTGGGGTTCATACTTCAAGTTTAATTTATTAGCTACTAACTTGGGAATGCCACAAGTACTAGCTCCATTATCAATGAGAAAATTATTTACCAAATAATATCTAATAATTATGGATAGATATAATGGAGGAGCTTTGTCTTCCTTTTTAACTTTACCTGATTGTCCTTCACTTGGATTCCTAGTGTTTATCAAGGTTGTCTATCTTTGGCTTGGCTATTTGGTTGTCAAAATGAGCTTTGATAGCTCCTCTTAAAGTAGGTATCCTTGTCTAGGTATTTACAATGTATCCCACATGGATACATTCACATGAGACCTCTTCATTTTTTCTATAATGTTAGTGAAAAGACCACTAAATTTTTCTTATCCACTAGGAGGAATGATGCTACCTACACCTTGAGAATTCTAAGGTATGAAAGCATTCCTAACATTCTGATCTTTGACTTACTTATGCATTTGGAATGATATTAGACATACATATTATTATACTTGTTTGAACATTCATTGGAGAACCATTAGTATTCCCTTAAATTTCTTCACCTACCTTCCTTTTACTCCTTGTATTTGTATCTATAGAAATTACATCAATTTTTTACTACCTCTAATGATTGACTACACATGAGTCATCTTGTAGCCAATTAAACAATGTATATCCCACTTGATCAATCTTACCATCAATCACTCCTCCATTTGGTACTTCATCTTGAGTTATACCTAGAATAATCCCCAAATTTTTCATAAAGGCTTGATTGAATAACTCATTAACATAGGGATATGGATCATAAGGTTGATCTAATGAAGGTTGAATATTATGCTCTTAGGCAAGGTTATTTTGAGTAGGCACTAGTTTCCTTGAGGTAGAAGGATAATTAGGGTTATATCCTCCATATGGTTTAGATTGGACTAGTTATCCTTGACCTTGTGTATGACCTTGGAAAAGAGGTCTATTACCTTGATAGTTGTGGTAAGACTAATTAGGTTGATAATCACATTAGAAGGGCTTCACTTGATATTTTTGAATGATCCTCTTTAGACCTATGATCTCTTGCTCCATATCTCTCATCCTTTCTAATTCATTAGGTTTGCTTAGTTGGATAGGGGTAAAATACTTTTGTTTCAATGCATGAATTAGAGCAACAACTAGTGTATGGGTTTGCAAGTTAGGAAATAAAAGCATGAGAGGTCTAAGGGTAATCTTTCCTTCCTAAATCAAATAATTTTCTAACTAATGGCCACCTCATAGGAATTAAGCATCTCATGTTGCTTCCTTCTAAAGTGGGAATTCTATCAATGTTACCATGGTAGATAAAGGATTAGGTCATGTAATGGTCATGAGTGAAAGTGAGAAGGTGGTGGATCGAGCACCCATAGTCAGAATTTCCCATAGCCAGACTCCTCCCAAAGGAAAAGTTGATTGCTGCTCACTTGTTATAGCTATAAATGTATCTTCTTCTTACCCCATCTACTCTGATCTACCTATTTTTTTAATAAGGAATTACTGTTACTCCACTATAAAATCATTTTTAGTCATCAGTTGCTACATAGTGTCTTCATCCTATTTTCTCTTGCCTTCCTCCACTACTTTCCTTTTGATCTGATCCATAAACACCATTGATAAACTCAAAGTGAAGTTTTAAAATTATGAATTCTAAATTTCTCAAATTGATACAAATTCTCACAATACTCAAAAGAACTTGCAAAATGTTTGGCAAAATTGTTCTTGATTATCGAATCAAATTGGAACTGTCAATTGACATATGTAAATTCAAGGATTGACTATGAATGAAAACAACATTTAGAATATATTTAAATTGTAAGTGGCCATGGTAACAAAATATGATAGGGTTTTGAATGACAACTTAGCTAGCTCATGAATGTGAATGAAAACACCATTTAGGATCAAAGTTATAATAACATGTTATCCCAAGTACTACATGATGTTTGGTATCACTTATGGATATGTATAAATAACCTCTAAATACTCCTCCCACCATGTCTTAAATTTTCCCTCATCATCTAGGTCAACGTGCTCAGGTGTCCAAATTAAGTTGAAAATTTATTATACTGGCTAGTAGTCGATGTCTAGGTGCACCACTCCTATAATGAACTTCTATTGTGTAAAATAGAGTAGAAATATGAGAAACTAGTACAATAAGATCTACTTGAAAGTAGTGTGGAATTTATCGATATTTGTAACCATATCTTATATAAAATATTTTAAATAATTAAACTTCTCATCAAGGTGAATCATGAAATATGTAATATCAACCACTCCTTTGGGAATTTACTTCATAGACATGGTGATTGATAGAATCTACGTATGATACACTTGACCAAGATTCACATTGGTTCATATTATATTTATTTAATTAAGATTCCTCTTGACCTTTAGATACATAAGTCTTTTACCTCATGAAGGATAGGAGGCATACTTCTCTTGTAGGGTTCAAGAGAATCACCTTGCATAAACATGCCTAAATCATGGGTCATTCCTTCAATGTTGATGACTATAGTGGTGTCAAGACCAAAATAAATGTTGTTTTTATTATTGAACCTGAGCAAGATTTACTCAATCTCTACCAAATCACCAAAAGTAGGAATTTGAAGTAAGCGCTCGATGTTTGTATTTTGGAATCTATGTGGGTTTGTAAGAACAAGTGGTTTCACAACATTTACAAGCTATGGTTAGAATATTTTTTGCTCTACCACTCATATGTAATCAAATAGCTCAGGATCATTATATTTGGTCTATCAAAGTGCAAGATTGACACCCAATGCTTCTTTTTAGTATCTGTCAAGTTCTTAATGAGTTGTAAATGATCCATGTTAGTAGAATACTAGAAATGATATTTTTTTTTACTTTTAATGTAGTATAAATTGGATTAAATCTAAAACTTAAACTCATAAAATGTTTGAAAGAATGAAATTCAAACTTGGTTTGTAACCTTTTGCCTTTATAAATTTTATGCATGTTGGTTTTTGTATAAATGTTACATTGATTTGTCCCTTCTATATCAATGTGAATGATGATGTGGAAAATCTTATCTGATCTATAAATTAAGGAAGTTAATCATTGGCGCATGCATTGAGATACATCATTATATATATATATTTTGTCCATATTGGAATATAAAGGGATGATATTGATTGGCCACTGATTTGGTAAATATTAGATTAATTAAACCTTGGATCTGACATTAACTTTTTAAGGATAACCATTATATGGCTAAGATCTTGGTTGATGTGACTTGACTATATGTTTACCAAACTTAATTGATTTATTTCACTCTTGTTAATATCAAAAATAGTGCACCTTAATTCTTTTATGCATGGGTGGTACATGCTATACTTCTTATCAAGGTTACAAAATATGGTGAAGAGATAATCTACAAACACACACATGCACATAGACAAAAATAAACACATAAGAAAACATATAGAAATAGGAATTCTTAATCTGCTTGGTACTACTCAGCACCCACTCATTTGGTAGAAAGAGATAAATTAAGACTATTGGTAGTAGGGCTTAAGCCTACAAACATTCACCCACCCTAGTAAAATGGTTCCTTATAAATCTCTAAAAATAATGGTTCCTTGCTATGATATTTTATGTATAATGTAAGGACATTTCCACTTGATCTATAATTTAACAAGGAATGCTCTAAAGTGATTATCATATAACCAAACTAGGTAATCTTTGTGAAATTTCTTATGGCACATGTTCTTCTCATGCCATGCTTTCTATCTCTACTTTGAAATTCATGTATCCAAGATTCTATGTGTTAATACTCATCCATATTATTTAGCTCAAGAACCCTAATTATGAGAGACTCATAATCCCCTAGTCTCATAACCATTGCAATGTGAAGATTGGGGACCAAGTATTACATTAATATTACTAATTCAATTCCATAGACCAACTAAAATGTATTAAAACTTATAGACCTTTTATAGTGCATTAAATAGGCCCAAGGAATCACAAGAATGTGATCTTCCTAATCATCCCTCTTGACATCACAAAACTTTGTCAACATATTTCCCAACACTTAATTATAAGCATCAAATTGGCCATTATCTTACAGATGGTATGTAGTACATTTATGATGGGAAATCATGAATGCTTCAGTAAGAGATTTTATAGTATTATTTAGTGTGTCCCTTGATCACTAACAAGATTGATGGGGCATCCAAACTTTGTGATCATATTAACATAAAATAACTTTACTTAATCCTTCACTTCATAGATCCGTGTTGTAGTAGCTTCAACCCATTTGGTAAAGTAATCTATTGTAGTGATAATATACCATGTTTTTTTTAGTTTACTCAAAGGATTGATTGGTCTTAAAAAATTGATGCCCCACTATTTAAAAGGTTATTCGACTAACAAAAATTACAAAGGCATTTCATATTTTTGGTATGGTTTACCTATTTTTTGATATATGTCACAGTGCTACAATACTCTATTTGTATCCTAAAAAAAGGTTCAACTACCATAATCCACTGTATAAAAGTTTCCATGCAGTAGCTTATTCAGCAAAATGACCTCTTGTTATTCCTTGGTGTGCTTCCTATAAGAGATGTGGGTGTTCATGTTCTAGAACTACCCTACGTAGTAATTCATCCTTCCCTAAATGATACAAGATCCCAATTATAATAACATATGGAAAACATTTGGTGATAAATTGATTCTTGTCTCTTTCTTGGTAGTGAACAAGGAATACACCTTGTTATAGGAAATTAGCAATTACCTCAAAAATTTTAAGTATCGTAAAAACTAAAAAAAAATGAGCATCAAGAGAATCTTATTGTAGTTATTCTGGTTCCTCCCCATTCATGAGGTGACAAAGATTATTCAATCCAAGATTTTCTCTACCTAGCTTGGCATTGATGTGAAATTTAAATTCTTGAAAAATCATCAACCATCTTAGAATGCATCCTCCAAGTATAGTCTTATTGACTAGGTAGCACAGAGATTGATGATCCATGAAAACTTCAAAAGGTATCTCAAGAAGATAATGTCATAATTTATGTAGTGTGATCACTATATCCAATGCTTCCCTTTTAGTTATCATGTAATTTTTTTCTACATTAGACAATTTTTTTCTCGAAAAATGTATGGGGTAGTCTAATTCACCATCTCCTAGATGTGTAAGCACAACACTCATTGTGATACCAAAATCATCAAAATGCACATGAAATTTCTTACTCCAATATGAAAACATGAGAATAGGCACAATGACTAGTAACTAATTTAGTTCTATGAAATATTCTTAACACTCGGTAGTCTAGACAAACTTCATACTTTTATGTAACAAATACTCCAATGTTGATGAAATTGATGCATATCCCTTGATAAACTTTTGATGATAACTTGTGTGGCCCAAAGAGGATCAAACTTACATGGAGATGATTGGTAGAAGCATACTAAAAATGATTGTAATTTTGGCTTGGTCTAAAAATCCCTTCACTACACACCACATGACCTAGTAGAACACCAAAAGGTGTCATTTTTTTTTAAAATATTAAGTAAATGTACAAAGCTCGACAAGATTCTAGCATGAGGCACAACCTAGAAAAGTGTTATTTAAACAAAGAGAAGACTTCCCAATCATCTATATATACTTATAAGAAATCATGAATGAAATCCTTAAAGGTAGTCATCACTACTCTAGAAAAAAACTATAAGTTAATTATTAAGACCAAAAGGGATCACCTTGTATGTAAAGGATCCCCATTCCATGGCAGAAGTCATTTAATATTTTTCCTCTTCTATAATGGGTATTGATGATAGCCATTGAACCCATTGATAAATGAGTAAACTTCATGAGCTACAATAAATTCCAAAACTTTATATATGAATAGAATTGGAAATGGATCATTTACATATGCATTATTCAAAATTTGATAATCTGGTATCCCTTGTTTTCTTAGGTTGCACTACCATGGGACTAACCCAATATGCCTTCTCTATGGGATAGATTATACCTACTTCTTTCATTATATTTAGTCCAGTATTCAGTTTCAACTTCATGTTTGGATTTAACTTCTACAGCCTCTTTTTAATGGGTCATGCACTCTCCTTAAGTTCAATATGCATTTCACTTAGGGAAGAATCTACTCTTCTAACTTATAAATTTTTTTTGGGAAACACATCTTGATAATCTCATAAGAGTTGCATAGCTTCTGAAACTTTGGATTCAGTCCAATAGTCACCTATATGTGTCAATTTAGGAATCTTCTCTCTTTTGATGTTTTCCACATAGGTTGAGAATAAATCTTGCATTTTTCCTTAGCAATAAAATCTTATAGAATTATTTACCCTTCCTTCTCTGGAATATGTATGTTTTGTATATTTTCTTCTTCAATGGGTTCTATGATTAGATATTTTAATGGTTTTACTATCCATTTATGTTCAAATAAGTTATTAAGATCAATATCACCATCAGTATCTAAATATTCAATTTTCTTATCTTCATCATGTATTTGATGGCATGACTACATAAGAGATTGTCATTACATCTTGGTAGCTTTATATATTTATAATGTTGTATTTAGATCACAATATGCATTATTATATGTAATAGACTTGATCATGGTGCTTAAATATTTTTGGACACCCATGGCATAGGAAATGTTTGATTTTTAGTAATGTATTATGAACCAAAGGATTCTCATCTTTAAACACAAAAAATTATATGAATTTTATCTACACCTATGCCCAATGATTTATCTTCCTCCTACATTATTGATGCATATACTAAGTTTATGGTAAAGGGGCAAGTGTATAATGAAACATATGAACCAAGTACTTAGGTTCCACACATTCTTCAGTCCAAACCTTAACACATTTTTGGATATGGATTTTAGGTCACTCACCTTCTTAAAAGTAAGGCCAATTACTTAGAATGACCTATGGTAGTTGAAATTTTCTAATCATAAGTTCGTACGCATCATCCCAATTAAGATAATCATCTATATGAATTATATACCATATCATTATAACTTCATTTAAATCATAATTCAAGGCACTGACCCACTCACTTATCATAGGCACATGAACTTATAGGTGTAAAATGAATTGATTAATGTCTTTGGTTGAATAGTATTAAGGAAGTTGTATTTTCATGGTGAAGACTATTATCATAGGCCATATTGCATGATCACCACAAGCCTAGTTGAGTATATGAGTATTTGAGTCTTCACTTATACATGAATATATTTTCCAAGGTAAGGTGCATTCTCTAGTTAGCTCTATATAATCCTACATATGATCATCTGCTTTATAGATAAAATGAACTTCTGAGTGACTAGGTGATTAGAAAACATGGATGCACAATCTTATATGATAAACTAAGATTTCAATGACTAATTAACTACTATTTTTGGATTTCATTATTTAGATGTATTCAACTATTTAGTGAGTAAAGACCACCTAAGGTTTAGTATGCTCATAAAATAAAATGCACTCAGTTGTGTGCAAATATTTCAGCTTCTCCTCAAATTTTACCTTCATCCAAAGGAGATTATGGTTCATCTATAATGATGTAGGGTTTGTGTGGCTTATATAAATGAATGAATATAACATTATCTCTCAGATGCACCTCTAACTAATTTTGCATGGTATTGATAGTCATTTGACCATCATATGCCCATTTATTACCAATTTATACAGGGTAATTAGTTGTTATTGTCTTCATATCAATGAATTTAAAGTCACTTTATAGACTTAGTCTACAAATTTTATCTCAATGTCTTTTAATCAGCTAATGGGTTCAACACTTCCATAGTTTACTAAGCTCAAATTCACTGGGTTGTAATGAAGAATTGTTGGATGGTGGAGCCTGACCTTATTATAATGCCCAGTTCTTGATAGAGGGGGTGTGTGTGTCGGGGGGGGGGGGGGGGGGGGGGGGTGCGGTGGTGGGGTTAAGCTCCCCATACTATGGTTTCCATGGAGGTATAGGGGGCTAGTGACCTAATTTAAATCCCCCCTAGTAGGGGTTTGAGGGAAGTGCCCTCAAAACAAAATTTAATAAAAAATACATTGTAAAATATTGTAATTTTGTAGTAAATCTAGATCATTCACTATTAGGTTATAGACCTAATGATATAAATTATGTTGTCCATTTTTTAATCTTTATGTAACCCTCATTTTGATATGACGGCATTGTAATTATAGTAGCATGTTGTATGTGAGTGAAGAGGAGATTGAAATGGATGTATTACAGGTTTTATCTTTTCATTTTTTTGGACTAAATAAAGAGAAGAACTAGATTTTTCTATGTGGGCATACCCATATTGGGTGAACCACATTAAATCTATGTCTATATTGTATTGTGTTTTATACATTTTAATTCTATTTTTATTTCATTAATATTTCTTTATGTTCTATATTCTTAACAACTTGTATCAATACCAAAGGTTTGTTTGGTAGATAAACTCATAGGAAAAGAGGGTTCTTGGTTTAAGTGGGAGAAATGGAAAAATAAAGCAAGTTTAAGGTCGAAAGGTTCAATGGCCAAAATTACGAGCTATGGAAGCTGAAAATGGAGGACTATCTATATCAAAAGGATCTTTTCCTATCATTGAGTAGAATAGAAAATAAATTGGCAACTATGAAGGATGAAGAATGGGAGGTTATTAATAGAAAGGCACTAGGAAAAATATGGTTATGCTTGCTAGCATCGATGGATGTCAGTATTTAAAAAAAAACACAATAGTGGATGTGATAAAGGCATTGGATAGAGTGTATGAAAACCCTCAGCCTCAATAAGGTATTTCTTATGAAACATGTATTTAATCTTAGAAATGTTAGAAGGTGGATCTATTGGTGATCATTTAAATTAATTTAACATGATCATAAATTAGTTAAACTTTGTAGGAGTAAATTTTAATGATGAGGTTAAAGCTCTTTTGATTATGTGCTTACTGATAGAAAGATGGAATGGCTTGATCATGACTATGAGTAATTCTATCTCTAGTTTAAACACATTAAAGTTTGATGATGTTATTGGTGTTATTCTTAGCAAGGAAATACAATGGAAAAGCATAGGTGAGACATTAGTTAATGCTTGGACTATGGAGAATAGGGAAGGACAAGATGATAGAGGAAATGGACCAAGGAATCATGGTAAGTCTAAGAAGGGTAGATCCAAATCCATAGGAATGTTAGTGTGCTAGATTTTTGGGAAGAAAGGACACCTAAAGAAAGATTGTTGGTTTCAAATAGGAAAATAAGGAGATGGACAACAAGGTAAAAATCAGGAATAAAATGTAGTAGGTGATGTGTTACAAGATGTTTTAATCCTTTTTTTAGATAATATTAATGATTTTTGGGTGTTAGATTTAGGGGCTTCATTTCATGTTACACCCCATAAGAAATATTTTCAAGACTATGCTCAAAGTGATTTTGGATAGGTTTATTTGGGAGATGGTGAACCCTATAAAATTATAATAAAGGGTAAGATATAGATAAAATTGCATAATGGAAATAAATCATTGCTAAAAGAGGTGAGTCATGTTCCTAAGTTGAGAATAAATCTAATTTCAGTAGGGCAGTTGGGAAGTGAGAGCAGCATAGTTAAACTTGTTGAAAATTCATGGAAGGTCACTAAAGTATCACTGGTAATATCAAAAAGAGTAGAAGGTAAGTATATTGTATTTATGTAATGGTAATGTTAACTATTCTATTATTTTAGCTTCTATATAAGTGGATACAAAATTATAACACCACAAACTTAGGCAGATGAGTGAGAAGCAGATGCAAGTTCTCCACTAAAGGAATTTGTTTTTAGATTTAAATAAGGTGGATTTGGATTTCTCTAAGCACTATGTGTATGGAAACTAAAAGAGAGTCAAATTTATTAGAGTTTGGAAGATAAAGAAGGATGAAAAGTTAGATCTTGTGCATATAGATGTATGGGAACTAGCTCAGGTATCATTGCTTCTTGGATCTTATTATGTTACTTT
Source organism: Torreya grandis (assembly GCA_037957365.1). Classification (NCBI taxonomy): domain Eukaryota; kingdom Viridiplantae; phylum Streptophyta; class Pinopsida; order Cupressales; family Taxaceae; genus Torreya; species Torreya grandis. The sequence continues at coordinate 347,231 of JARHVA010003258.1, forward strand.
TATTGATGATGTAACTAGAAAAACATGGGTTTATTGTATACAATGAAAATATGATGTTTTTTTAATTTTAAGAAATTGAAAGCTTCAATTGAGAATGAGATAGGAAATAAGTTGAAGTGTGTCAGATAATTCAAAGGAGGTAAATACCATATCAAAGAATTTGATATTTATTTTTCATCCCACGAGATTCATAGAGAGAAGATGGTTGTAAAAACACCACAACAAAATGGTGTATCAGAAGGGAATAATAGGATAATCATGGAGCATGTAAGGATTACGAGATTACATGCAAGGCTGCCCTTAAAATTTTAGGTAGATGTTGTGGATATTGTTATTTACTTAATAAATAAAGGGCCTTTAAGTCCTTTATATGGTGGCATTCCAAAAAAAGCATGGAAAGGTAAAAAGGTAGATTTTTCCTTTTTAAAGACTTTTGGTTGTGAAGCATTTGTTTATATTGATAAATAAAATAGAACCAAGCTTGAAATAAAATCTAAGAAATTTACTTTTATTGGATATGGAGTTAATGATTTTGGTTACCATTTTTGGGATTTTGAAAATCATAAAATCATTAAGAGTAGAGATGTGGTCTTTAATGAGAAGGTCATGTATAGAGATTAGTTGCAGGGAAAGAAACAAGAAAAGCCAAATACAAAATATGTGGTACTTGATGAAATAATAGGAAATAAAATTCTAAAAGTGCCAAAAAATTAGAATGTGAAACAACTACAACTACAACAACAACAAAAACAACAAGTACCTCAAACTCCTAAAATTGTAGTTAGAATATCTACTAGAGTAAATAGACTCCTTAAACGATACTCTCCTTCACTTTATTATTTATTATTATCTGATGGTGGTGAATCAAAAATCTATGAAGAATCAATGTAGGTAGAAACTAAAAATAAGTGGGAATAAGACATGAAATAGGAGATGGACTCATTGGTACATAACCAAACATGGGATTTGGTTCAATTACCTACAGGTAAAATATCATTGTAGAATAAATGGATTTATAGGTTGAAGGAATAAGATGGAGGCAAAAAGAGTTACAAGGCTAGACTTTTTGTAAAGGGGTTTACAAAAAATAAAGGTATTGATTTTGATGAAATATTTTCTCCAATTATAAAAATGCCTTCCGTAAGAACTATTTTAAGTTTGATAGCAATAGAATATTTGCACCTTAAATAGTTAGATGTGAAGACTAATTTCCTTCATGTTGATTTGGAGGAGGAAATATATATGGAGCAACCATAGGGATACAAAGTAAAATGTAAGAAAAAAATGGTGTGCAAGCTGAAGAAGAGTTTGTATGGTCTAAAACAAGCTCCAAGGTAGTGGTATTTGAAATTTGACATGTTTATGAGAGAACAAGGTTATAGTAGATATCATTCTAACCACTCTATATATTTTAAGTGATTAGATAATGAAAGTTATATTATATTTTTATTCTATGTATATGGCATGCTTGTTTTAGGGTCTAACATACAAGATATAAATGATCTTAAAATAAAATTAGCAAATTCATTTGCAATGAAGGATTTGGGTGCTACAAAACAAATACTTAGTATGAGAATAACAAGAGATAGGAAAAATAGAAAGTTGACATTGTCTCAATAAGATTACATTAAGAAGGTTTTAGTTAGGTTTAATATGCAAGATGTAAAACCTATAAGTACACCTTTAGGAGGGCACTTCAAATTAATCAAGAAACAATGTCCTAAAATGCAAGAAGAAATAAATTACATGTCTAAAGTTCCATATGCTTCAGTAGTTGGAATTTTAATGTATGTTATGCTGTGTACAAGACCAGATATTTATCATGCAATGGGAGTTGTTAGCAGGTTTATGAATAATCTAATAAAAAATCACTAGGATGCAGTCAAGTAGATTCTCAAGTACTTGAGAGGGACCACTAATAGATGATTGTGCTATGAAGGTTCATATGCTACCTTACAAGGATATGTTGATGCAGACATGGAAAGATATTTATATGGTAAGAGGAGAACCACATATTATGTTTTCACTATTGGTGATACAATAGTTAATTAGATTTTAAAATTACATAAGATAGTTGCTTTGTCAACTATAAAGGTAGAGTATGTTGCAGCTATAAAATATAGCAAGGAGATTATATAGATGCAATAGTTCATGGAAGAGTTAAGGCATAAGTAGGAAGATTTTAGGATATACAATGATAGCAAGAGTATGATTGATTTATCAAATAACTTGACATTCTACTCAAGAACCAAACATATACAATTCAAGTATCACTTCATTCATTTAGTTTTGGAAGATGGTCAACTCAAGTTGGAAAACATCCATACAAGTTAGAATCATGTAGGAGAAGAACACTTTAAAATTACCATGGACTTAAGTTTAATTTTTATATTAATGTTTGGGTGTGTTTTTAAACACAACCAAACCTTAGCCTATAATTATATACTTAGTCTCTTCATTTCCCGAGCCCCACATTCCTTTTCTATTTTATCATGGTCTAATTTTAATGTTTATAGGGTCCTTTTATTATGTTCCTATCTTGGTCCAAATTTATTATTCGTATGGTCCCTCTTGTTAAAAACTTAGATTAATGCCTGAGTCTTAAGGCCCTATTCATGTATATTAATATAAACAAGACCTTAGTCTTAAGACTTTATCTTAAGTCCCTTCATGTCTTTGAGTCCTAACTTAAACCATATGATTTCTGACAGGATCAATGACCCACATTCAATCAAGCAAGGTTGATTGGTCAAAGTGAGGAGGACTTGATAAGTTTAATACCTAATCCTTGAAACCAATCTCATTTAATTACTTGGATCATAATTAACAACCCATGTTTGAGAGGATGTCAAAGACTGAATGGAGTGAGATCAAAGAAAGAAAATAAGAGGGTCCCTTTTTATTAAATAGACCTAGCTTCAGTATTTATCCTAATGTTTCAATTATATTTACTAATACAATAAAATTTTAGGATAAAATTTTATGCTATGACTTTACTATACGCAGGGTTCTTTTTTCCTTATGTTTTTAATGGAGTCTATAAACTAATATGTTCTTAACCATGAGGTCCTATTTATGTTGAAATTTAGGTTAAAACCTTAGAATAAAGTTTATTCCTATTCATTAATATGATTAAACATTAGTCATAGGCTTTATATATCTCTTGGACTTACATAACCCTTTTTATAAACATAGGATCCAATCATGATCAACTACTCAAATCATAATCTATGGCATGTGTTCACTCAAATAAGATCAATATAACTATGTGAGATATATGATTGAAAATTTAGATCATAGACCCTAGTTTAAACATTGAGTGAGTTTTATATGATCTACAGTATGTGTTTATTCATACCCACTAGATCCAATAGAGCAAGATCAATGAGGACTTTTAAAATTAATCTCTAAGTTAATGTTGGATTGCCACGTGGTAAAAGGCATTCCCTAGTAGAAAAAATAGAGTGCAGAGCAAGCCAGAAGATAACAAGTGGCAAGATTAACATAGGATCTTGAAGATGACCTTAAAATTAATGGTCATGTAAGTGTCAAAGACAATCACATGAACATCAAATGATAGTCACACAGACATAAACTTTAAGCTTAATAGCAAGTCCCAATAAAAATATTAAAAATAATGGTAATGTATATGTCAAAAATGTTCTCATAGATGTCAAATTATGGCCATGCAGACATCAATTTTAAGATAGTCATCTAGATCTAAAGATCTATGATTTGTATCAGTTCATACCTTTTAGATATAATGGTGTCAGGTAAGAACATATTTTAAAAGTAAATAGTTAGTTTTAAAGCATTTATGAATGAAGTGCTATGAAAATGCCACATAGATGACACATACGTGCCACGATGACACCACAGTAGGTGAAATGTGACAAAACCAAAGATTTTGTGGGCTAAAAAAAGCAAAGGTATAAATATGAAGGTCCAAATCAAATATAAGGCACAAACTCACACAAGTTTAAAATTTTCATCACCATAAAAGCTCAAAAAAGACTTGAAAAAATGCCTAAAATCTCCAAAATATGTAATTTGATCCTAGAGTGACCAAATTCAAGCTTGAGAGAGTCAAATTGCCATCTGAGAAAGTGTAAACTGATCTAGAGGTGAACTATAGACCACTAGTGAGTAATTTGAGTAAAATCATAGTCATGGCAGCCTAAAAAAACATAGGGAAGATAAAAAGCTCTATTTGACTATAGATGTAGATGGGAGAACCTTTAAAGACAAAAAATTTGATGTTGCAGCTTTGAACATAAGAGACAACAACTAGTCCTAGTTATTTCAGACAATCTAAGAGAAACCAATCATTTCTAGAGAAGAGGAGTGAAACTTATCCTCAAAAAGGAGATATTATGACATTTTGGCATTCTAGATGATCAGTCTTCATTTCACTATATCCAAACCATGGGTACTACATTACTTTGATGTTATTTCTCCCATATTTAAAGACTACAAAATTGATAAAGGCATGATAGTTCATGAATGTAGCTTTAGGAAGTTTGTATTTATTTCTCCTATAGAATTTTAAAACTAATATAAGTTTCCAGATCCCCGAGTAGACATGTCTAAAATTAGTGAATGGGCTAAGAATAATGATTTAAAGACTCCCTGTCTATATTCTGGGCACCAAGTAGTTTCTAACCTCAATGGCAACATCTCAATCAACTAATTTAGGCCTAAGATTAGGATGATTATGACCTTGATGAATAGGTTATGTGTTAATCTGATTACCACTTATGTGGATAAAATTTGGGTGTCTTTGATTAATTTTATGGTTGAGAGAGAGAAAACCCCTCCCCTTGGTGAAGTCATCAGCACTTGTTTGAGTATGCAATTTTGTGGAATTAAAAATAAGACTAGGGGTTAGTTTTATATGATTTAATATTTGTTAGATTCCCTACTTGACACCACAAATATTCCCAACATCAAAGAATGGTCACCCAAGGGAAAACAAATAGTCACCTAGTGTTATTCTATATTGCATATTTTTAAGTATAGGGACTATATGCAATTCATATGTGATTTTGTCTATCTAACTTTGGTTGAGGATATCATATGGATCCCCATGATGAGGGTTGGAAATATAATCAATAAATATGTTGAATTCATTAGATACATATAATTATATCTAGATTGCACTGTAATTGAGATTGAAAGAACCCAATGCACCCCATTTAGGCTACCAATCCATGTACCAGACAAGTTAGCTGAGCAAGAAGTTGCATCCTAGATATGTAATAGGATATATGGTCTCTATAGAACCAAGAGAAAGGGATTGTTCCACACATTATTGATGAACAACATAAAAGGATTCAGCACTTCTTTAGTAGAAATAAGGGACTTCATCAACATAGGGTCCACAAAGTTAGTTAGGAATATTCTTTTGTAGTGCTATATAATATTTAAAAGAGATTTTTTTTTTAAAGGCATGTGAAACTTGTAAGAATATTTACCTTTAGGTCAATCCATTTTAGAAAGTCTAGTATATTCTATAACTTTGGTAAAAAGGGATAGTTGTCCTTACACTTGTACACCTATAATTTGATATGACTAACTGACATACTCTCTTGCATTATATAAAAGGGATTATTATCAATTGCAAAGGAGAAGGAGTTTTTAGAGATAAAAACTATTGTAAACTTTGAACAACTAATGCAAGAAAATAATTATAAAAATATTATCTCATTTTGTTTGTGTGAATTGTTAAATGGCTTATCTCTCACTTGTGTGTTCTAAATTCTAGATTTGAATAGTTATTGTAGACTCTTGGTGTGTACATTTGAATGAAAAATTGTTAACTTGTGCATATGCTATAACAACTAAAGGTTCTATATTTTACTTTATTTTATTATATCTACATTTGTAGATGTGCATCAACTATCTGCTTATAGCGGTAAATCTTTAAAGTAATCTTGGTTCTTATTTGCATTATTTTCACATTCCTTAGAAGTATTTTTAATGTGTGGTAAGATTCAAGATTAATATATTTCATATCATACATTGGTTTTAAGTACATCCCTAGATAATATTTGAACTTTTTCATGATATCTGGAATGATGATCAGTAGCAACATATTTTCTCTCAGCCCTACCCTTCCTTTTGCTTCTTTTTTAACCAGTTCACTTTAGATTAAATTTTCATTATATATGTCCATCTTAGTTTATATTTAGACTTATAATTAATCATAATTCACCTTAATTATCATATATCATATTCTTATTCTCAAATATTTATAGTCCATGATGGTTCCCAACCACCAACTAATATAAATATTGTGAAACAATCATTTGTTCTGCCTCTATTCCATCATAGATAACAAGATTATCACAAACTACAACTCATGCTCTGAATTATTTGAATTATAAAATTATAAGGGTTTCTTAAACACTCTAAGCACCTTTTGATACATATTTATTCATCAATAGGGCAAACTTCACTGTCACTAGAAGGAGGGCATAATTCTTTTTAGATTTGTAGTATCTTTGCTAGTTTTTATGAATTTTTTTTAAAGATCACTTTACTCTTTGCATATTTGTGTTTTTTTTAGCATAATCATGTAAAATTTGTTGATATTAATGGTTTTAAATTTTTATTTGTGCTTATTTAGACAATATTGACATTCTTAGAAAACATATGCTAGATTATGGTAAAGATAGCTTTAGAATTGTGAACCCAATAGGTTTGAGGTTAATAATAGTTTTTTAATCAAAGATTATTAGATCCTTCACTAAATTGAGTTAATTCAAGATTAAAACATGTAAATGTCAATCCTAATTATGTATTTGGATACACCTTTGAGATGACTTGATTAAATATTGTCATCTTTTGTCATCTTTTATATGAATCTTTGTAAAATTTTCTTAATGTGCATTTCTAAACATTATTCTCTATAAAGATAGGATTGATGCATTGTATTTCAAATATGATTCAAAATTCTAAAGATGGAATCACCAAGAATCATAACATGGTCACGTTCAGATATGAGGTAACCTTTGCTTGAATTAGAAGTCCATAAAAGAGCTAGGTGGGACAAAGGTAAGCACATGCTTTCAAAGTCTTTTCCAACTTCACCAATTCAAGGTGCTCACGTATTTAATTCCAATCAATGAGCTAGGTGTGATTCATGACCTTCCCTGTAACCCTAAGAAATATTTGTCAATATTTAGTCTTAATAACATTATAATGGTTGAGAAGCATATTAAGTCATTCAAAGCTACTTTGAGATTATTAAATGTCACTCATGAAGATGTAGCAAGTAGATTATTTCATTTCACTTTTAAATATATTTCATAAAAATGGTTTCTAAATCTCCTTGAAAATTATATTATAAGTTGGGTTGATTTTAGCAATGTCTTTATTGACTAGTTTGGTAAAATTATTAGTCCTTGTGTCCTATACCAGCAATTCACCACAGTAAAAAGGGTTGAAAATGAACCCACAAGAGCTTTAAATGATAGGTTATAAAATATGTTTAGTAGGAATATAGCTCCTTATAGACTAGATGAGGCTTTAGAATTGGAAATATATAAAGACGCCTTAGATCCTATGACCTTTATATTTATAAAGATAAATGTTGGACCCATGAACACCTTAGCTTTAGCTTATGTTGAGATTATGATTATTAATGACCAGATGCAACCCCAAGGTTAGATAGCTTACTCTATTTATAATGTCAACCTTCATTTACCCACCTTTAATTTCTTCCCAAATAACAATCATAACATACATGCTTTGAATCAAATCCTAACTTTGAACCAATTACCCTTAAGTCATGATCATATTAACTAGAACTTGGGATTCCTGAACACTGTTGCTAATGGATTTAACCCTAGTGATCAAAAGGAATTAGTAACAACCACTAATACTAATACCTATTAGGTTCATAATTCAAAGGCATCTAAAAATGAAAATGACTCTATCTTAAATATGGTCCAAAAGTTAAGCACTAATTTTCTTTAGTTATAAAAGTAAGTTGGTAATACTGGAGAGAGCTTGGGTACAAAATTTTATTTCCAAAGGTTCAATAGGCCCATTAATATATTCCATAATGATAGTTACAATAATAAAAAGAATAATGAGTCATTTACTAAAAAGAAAACAATGGATACAAATCTTATTGATATTACTATACCTAATTATCATAGGGTACATTGCACTTCTAGACATGGTGAGATAGACTACATTGAATTCTATAAATATTTTGAGGCCTTTCAAGAAGAGTTGGATACATTTGAAATAGTTCCTAACAAAGATAATGGTGTAGGTACATCAGGAACTAAATCTAATAACTAAGCCTTCATGGTAGAGACATTTGACTTCTTTTTCCAAAAAGATAATGAACTTGATGATATTCCTAAAGAAGTCCATGCTTTTCAATAGTTCCTAAAAAATACCTACCCTCTAAGGAACAGGGATCATAAACATCCCATGACTACTTCAACACCTCCAAACAACTTCAACAGTCCTCTAGCTACTACCATAGATAATAACCCAAAGCCTCCAAGGGAAGTACTTCTAAACATTATACTAATGCATTCAATTCTTCCAATAGGACTAGGTATAGTATTTTGGAAGACATGAATAAAATTAAGGATAACATTATATTAATTTAATTTAATTTGATCACTAAGCAAATAGACTTGGTGGAGTCCTTGTTTAAAAATCTTGGTAGGCCATCCAAAATTGATAATGCCAATGTTTGCTATGTATAAAACTAAAATAGAATCCCCACCTTCCCTACTTATTATTAGGATGTTCGGTAAAAATTTACATTATTGTTTATTAGATTTTGGTGCATCCATAAACATTATGACAAAAAGTATTTGTAAATAACTTGGCTTGACTCCTGTTATATCTAATAGAGTTGTTACTCAATTAGATAAATCTAGAGTGAAAGTAATTGGGGAATTGTCAAATGTTCATATGAAACTTGCCTTTGAGCCAAGAGTCTAATAATTTATTGACATATAGGTGGTGTACATACCTAATGTTTATGAGATACTATTAAGTAGAGAGTATAAAAATTCATTGAATGAATATATGTCCACTAACTATTCACATTTATGATTTCCATATAAAGGATTCCCATATCATATCAGAGTGGAAAAAGAGCCTCAGATGAAGCACATGATCACAAAACATAATGTTATGAATGAAAGGGTTAACATGTTATACTATGATGAGATTAACATGATGGATTCTAAATTAGTAATGTATACTCTTGAGACATCTAAGGTGCATACTTCTAAGACTTCTCATGCTTTGCCTAGAATTTGGAAATTACATTCTGATGGTGTTAGATGTAAGTCTAGATTTGGAGTGGGAATTGTTCTAACCAATATTATTTGGAAAGAACTAAAATCTACTTATAGATTTTAGTTTTCTTGCATAAATAATCTTGTGGAGTATGAAGCTTTGATTCTAGGATTACAATTTTCCATTAAGCATAAGGTTAAATAACTTTTAGTTCATGGTGACTTAGAACTTGTAGTCAATCAAGTGAGGAGTAAATATCAATGTAAATTATCATATCTCAATAGATATAAGTTTAGAGTCTAGGATTTATTGAAATATTTTAATGTTTTCAACATTGTTTCCATCCCTAGGGAGGAGAACAAGGCTACTTATGAGCTTACCTCAGTTACATCCAATCTCATGCCAAACCATGAATATCAAAAATTTATCATTGAGATCGTTCCATGCCATTCAATCCCAAATAACATAAACCATTTGTAGGTTTTTTATGGTGACCAACAAAACCTGGATTTCATGACCAACTCAAGAGTATTTTAGGCTCATGTCATAGTTGAGGCCAATGAGAATAATCTCGAAGAGGATGGCATATTTTATAACAAATTAATTCAACTAAATGATAATTAAATCCCAGAAGGCATGATTTCCTTAGAAAGGTTATTTAATCTAGATAAAGTAGCTAAGAACACTAGAATACCCAAGGTGAGTGGGAAGGATTAAAAAGTAGTTGATACTGGACCTTAAGATCAACCTCAACTAGTTAATATTGGTACACCATATATGAGCATTGAAAATGAAAAATCTAAAGACTTTCTAACAACCTATAATGACATAATAGCATGGTCCTATGATGACTATAATATTTTTGATCCAAGATTCATCACTCATACCATACCCTTGAAGGAAAACTACAAACCTTTCAAACAAAATAAAAGCCCTATCAACCCTATTTTAAAACCTATGATTTTCAAAGAATTCAAAATATTATTAGATGCCAAGATTGCATTTACCATTATGCACTCTACTTGGGTCACCAATTTGGTGTTAGTTAGGAAAACAAATGGTGAAATAAGACTACACATTGATTTTGGGAATCTAAATAAATCATCTAAAAAGGATAACTATCCTTTGCCTTCTCTAGACCAAGTTACACAAAAAAATTCTAGTTCTACTATGATGTCCTTTCTTAATGGATTTTCAAGGTATAACCAGGTGTTGGTGAATCAAGAGGACAAGATCAAAACTAGTTTTACTACCAAGTGGGGCACGTTTGCTTATAAAATAATGTTGTTCGGGATAATTAATGTAGGGGAAATGTTCCAAAGGGCCATGGATCATGTTTTCCAAGGTTTGGTAGGTAAATTCATTATTATATGCATGGATGATCTAATTTTTGTTTCTAAGAATAAGGAAGACCACATTATGCATTTATAGCAATTATTTGAAAGGTACATAAGGTATGGGATTTATCTCAAACCAAAGAAAATTATTTTCAATGTTAATGAGGGAAAGTTGTTAGGTCATGTCATCACTAAGGAGGCAATCTCTATAGATCCTAAAAAAGTATAATATATATCAAGGATAGAGCCTCCTAATAGTAGGAAATATTTGAAGTCATTCTTTGGAAAAATTAGCTTTGTAATAAATTTTATTTCTAGCTTTACAGAAATTGTCAAACCATTGAATGATATGCCAAAATAACTTGGGACAAAGAATAAAAGAAGTATTATAAAGGCATCAAGGAGGTAATTGGACAAGCTCTAGTCCTGATAAGCCTAGACTTATACAAAGACTTTTACCTTTATTCCTTTGCTTTTGATCATACTATTAATGCAGTCTTAACTCAAAAAATCCATGGATGTGACCATATGATTGCTTTCATGAGCACAAACTTTAAAATTTTTGAGTTAAATTATTATTTAATTAACAAACAATCATGTTCATTAGTTAAGGTAATGAAAAAATTTAGGCACTACATTATTAGGAATATGGTGCATGAAATCTTACTAGATCCTACCATCAAGTTCATGCTAAGTCAGAATGAGCTAGGAGAAAGGAGAGGTAAGTGGATGTTTGTGTTGTAATAATATGACATTGAGATAAATAATATAAAGTTGGTAAGGTGCCAGGGTTTGATTCAATTTATTTCCAATACTAACCCCAAGCTAAGTGTCATGTAAGTTAAACAACAAAAATTTTAGTCTAATGATTGGTATGACCCAATTGTCCATCTAATGATCAATGGCACTTATCTTGTAGGATTGACTAGATAAAAAATAAGAGCCCTAATACTCAAGGCAGCCCACTACTAGATTAATGATGGAGTTCTATATAGAAAAAACTTCAAAGACAATTACTTGAGGTTTGTATCCAAAGAAGAAGTAGCTGAAATCATGAACACTTTTCATGAGAAGCTAGGAAGCAGACATCCATTTGGAAGGATAAATATTCACAAAATATTTAGAGTTGGTTACTATTGGCTAATGATATTCAAATATTCCCACAAGCATGTAAGTCAGTGCCATTCATATCAAGTCTTCAACATAAAAGAGCCTAAGGAAGCCATGCCACTATAGCTGGTAATGATTGATAAGCCATTCACTCAATGGGGACTAGATTTTATGGGGGTAATCAACCTTAATTCATCAAAAGGTCACAAATACATTCTAACTACTAATAACTACTACACTAGATGGACTGAGGTAGTGGCCACTAAATAGAGTAAAACTAAATAAGTGATCAATTATTTAAAAGAAAACATATGCACCAGGTTTGCGACACCAATCTCTCTAGTATGTGATAATGGATCAAATTTTGTGTCCATTAAAATGACTAAATGGGAATATTAAAATAACATCATTTTCAATTTTTCATCCAACCATTATCCTTAGGGTAACAGAGTATCAAAATCAACTAATAAGAACTTGATGAAGACAATAAAGAAGTCTACAACTAACAATCTTAGGACATGACATAAGCTACTTAAGTATGCCCTTTGGATAGACAACGTTAAAACCAAGAAAAGTCTCAAGGCATTTCCATTCTTGATGGTGTATGGCTAAGATCCCATCCTCCCCATTATACTCAAACTACTAACATACCAGTTCTAGTAAGAGTACATGGAGGATGATCAAGAATTCGTAAAATCAAGGTTGCTAGACATTATTCATATGGAAGATGCATGAGAAGAGGATTTTTCTAATTTTAGTAGGCATAAAACTATAGTGAAAAGGTGGTTTGATAAATGATCAAATATAAAGGTGTTTAGGCAAGGAGACTTAGTTCTTCTTTGGGACAAGGCATTTGATCCTAAGGGTAAAGATGAGAAGTTCACACCTTTATGGATAGGTCTCTATCATTGTTGAGACACTTGGAAATAATACATTTAAAATTAAATACCTACAATGAAACGGATTCACTTTCCCCACCAATGGGCAGTACCTTAAGCATTACTTTACTTCTCCCCTTGGGGTTTTCATGCAGTAAACTATAAAAATAGTTAAAGCTAGAGTAGGTAGATTAGATTAGTTTCTTTCTATTCTTTCCTTAATGTACCTTATTTATACATGTATTTTTATATATTTATTTGATCTTCCTTTTCTCTCTACTTTCTTTGATTTATGTTTTGTGTGTTTTTTTCTATGCTTTGTTCCTTGCTTCTTCTAGATACTAGAAAACTACACACAATCGTTCTAGATGTCGAACTAACCCTTAAACCACCTCAGGACCCACTAGGGACTCTTCTAAAAAGTTTTGACTATATTTTTGAGTCAGGTTAACTAATTTACCATGGATATCTTTTAACCAACTTAACCTTACCCTCAACCATCGATGATCACCCTAACCATTGACGATTAGGCTTGACCACCAATAGTCAAGTTGTAACTACTTGACTAGTCAAATATAATTAACTCCAAATTTATTCTTAATATTTAACTTGTATAATTCATTTGTGATCCAATGCATGTGAAATCTAAATTTAAACTACTTGTTAAAACTCTTGTTAATCTATTATTTCACCTCTCCTTCCTTCTTATAAAAGGTAAGGAAGAGGAGGTGAAATTGATCAAGAATCAATCAATCAATCCATCATCATCCACATCAAGAAGTAGACCTTCTTATATCATAACTTCTTTTTATAGGTCTTTTTCTAGTGAACTAACAAGTACAATAGAGATCCAAAGCACTAGTATCCATCAGCCAATAACCAAGTATTGTTACTCTACCAGAATTGTCTTGGGCTCCACCAAAAAATTTCTCAAGCACCTCAACCCTTCAGATCATCAACCAATAAGTATCTATTTTCACTAATTATTTACTTTGTTTTTGTTTCACAACCAACCTAGCCCAAACCCACTTTCTAAAATTCCATTTTGCAACCTTAACAAAACCAATTTATTTAACTAGACTAAAACCACAGCAACCACCGATGGTCACCCTAACCACCAATGATTTTTCCATAACTACTGATGGTTACCCAACCACTGATAGTCACCCTAACTGTCGATGGTCACACTAACCACTGATGGTCATTGTGTGACAAATAAATAACTTGTTATTTTCACCAACCATACTTCAACCAAATCAAACTTTCTAACTCTCTATCTAATCACAAAGTGTCACCCTATTTTCTAGACTACACCTAATCCATTTGGCATTAATATCAATCTATTTATTTCTATAATTAGTTAAATTTATCTATTCATTTATCAAACAATTCTTGCATTTTATTTCAATATCTTCTATGATATATGCAAGTAATTTATCTTTTAATATCAAAACTTGATTATTTTAAAGTGTAGATTTATAGCCTCCAAGGAATCTTGTGCTTCTTGGATCTATATTACTAGGAAATCCTCCCTACTATCTAACTAATCAAACCATTTATTTAGTGATTTTTTACCTACAGGTCATTCCTCTCAAGTCAAAGAGGAGTATCTACAACCATCTAGATCAATGCACATACAATATATCAGGTTTTACTAACCATACCCTTCTCAATTTTATTTTCTCCTTCTTCCAAATAATATAATAAAAATCTCACTAAAATATTTTAGCATACTTGGTAAGACCCTTGAGTCTTTATTGGGTTCATTATTGCATCTATGTGCATATTATTCTTATCTTTCTATTCATATAATGAAATTAAATTTTTATTTTGGGCTTAAAATTGATTACATCCATTATTTGCTTACTTATTTTTTCTCACATAGCTTAATTAACCAATTGAATCAACCTTAGTCTCACTCTTATCACACACACATAAGAAAAAACTAGTTACACTTAATCAAGCATAAAAACATTAACATAAGGCCCGATTGGGATTTCATCATCTAGCAGTCACCATCCCTAACTATCCTATAGGGATTTTATCATCGAGGGGAGAATCAACTTAGCTCTTTGGTTGATTATAATATCTATCAATTGATATATCTTGGCTAAGCACCTGACACCCTTATCATTGTGGTGTGTGAAGTGAGGAGGTAGGCCCCAATATCAAGTCACATACTGATTCCAACACATATCTCTTTAAGAGCCTAAACATAACTTAAAACCAACCATAGACTTTTTTTCAAGTGCATACTCTATAAGACAAGTTAAACCACACATTTCTTAAAGCTTAAGGCATAAGCCTCAAGAGATACTAAAAAAAACCCTAGGATTTAGCATGATTTACTGTGTGTTTTGTTTCTATGACTTTTTATTTTTTTATCTTTGTTTGAGTTGTGATATTTCTTGTATCTTCTTCTTTTCCTTACCTATATGATTTTGACTAGGAAACAACTAAGAAACTAAGCATATTAAGACCCACATCCTAATCATCCATATTCCTCTTATCCATCATCCATGGAGTACATCTTAGATGTAGATAATTATTTTCATCCTTTTAGGATTCCTACCATCTCTCAGATAGTTGCCCAAGGTGATGTGTATTTTACCACCTTTCTTGATAATAACTGCATAGCCCTCCAACATTACCTTAACACTATATTCCATTGTACCCCTACTTTGGTTCCACCTATTGACCCACCATATGGTAGTCATCCCACCTTATGGGTGATACTTCTATTGTCATCATCTCCACCCAACCTTTAGTCACCTAGGCATCATCCTCTAATAATAAATCTACCAATACCACCATCCAAAACCAACCCACTCAACCAATAAACACCCAAGCACCTTCTTCCCCAGCTAATAACCCTCCTATTATATGATTAACCCAACCCATGGGTAATGATACTTCCCTTACTATGGGAGTACCCTCCACTAGTGTCACCACTATTCCTCTTGTTCCTAATCCACCTACCTCAACTCCATTTCATAGTTTGGTGATTCCCATACCTTCCACCCTTCTACCCATTAGTACCAAAGTTACCACTTACTATCTATATATTAACCCAACCATACCTCCTACCCAACCTACATTAATCTCTCAATAGGTCCTTATTTTACCAAACCAAGGGTATGTACCTCTACCTTCCTCCCAACCACCTATCTCCACGTATTCATATATGGCATCATCCCAAATACCCATGTCTACATACCAATATGTGGAATCATCTCAACCCCCCACCAACTATACATATGTTGCACCTACCTAAATATAACATAATGTGCCTTACAACTATGGGGGTACACAACCCCAAACTGATGTTGTCAAAATGTTGATAGACAAAATAACTAATTTGGAGTCATCCATTTTTGGAGCTCATAATATTTTATCATATGACCAAATATATAATGATCCAATTCACCTATCCATCTCCATTTTACCATATCCTCCTTAATGGGAAGTTTTGAAGTTTTTGAAGTTTCAAAGTAAGGAGGACCCTCAAAAAACATCTAAGAGAATTTAGGCATTCATGCTATATGATTTCCTATGATGATTATCTCCTTCTTTGTACCTTCCCTATGTCTCTATCAGTTCCAACACTAGATTGGTACAGTGCTATTACAAATCACCCCTTATTTTATTTTACCCAACTAGCTCATATTTTCTTAGAACACTTTTCTATAAACATCTCTAAGAAAGCTTTCATCACTGATCTTTACTGCATTTGCCAATTTGATGATGAATCCATTGTTGACTTGTAGCCTATTAGAGAAGCTTGATAAATAAAGTCTCTTTCTCTTTTCCCCAAATAGAACTGATTAAAATTTTTTCTTGGGATTATGCCAAACACATTTCTTCTACATTATGGGTTCATATCCTTAGGGCCTTTGATGAGGCTTTTACCATGGCACAAAAACTATAAAATAGAGCCATTAATGAGGGAAAACTAAAGTTGAGAAACAAGAACTCTAACTTCAAATAAAATGAGGCTTCCTCCTCAAAACATAATAATAAAAAAAAAGCACTAACTCCAAAAAAAAGGGAACCATGAATTTGGTTGTCCTTAAGACTACCCCTCCACCCATTGTTAACCAACCCAACTCCTCCAACCAGAATACTAAGAACCCAAACTGAAACACCTAAAATAAATCTACTTCACTTGGAGATTCATATGCTTCAATCTTGGAGAAATTTTTAAAATACAATATTATAAAAATTCCCCTAATCAAACCTTCACAACAATTTGATTCTTTTCACCCTATACCTAGTTGGTATAAGGAGAATGAATTATTATCCTTCCACCAAGTCATTGGACATGACATTATTAGGTGTAATACCTTCATAAAATTTGTTCAAAATCTCATTGAAAAGGGGGAACTTATGTTTGATAAACCTAATACACTCTTGAAACAATCACTTGACATATTTAAATAACCATTTCCAAACCAAGCTCCTACCAATAGTGAAAATAAATAAAAATCCTCTCATGCTTATGAGGCCCATACTATGAATATGGTTCTTGGTGAAATTACTATTGAGAAGACCATTGACCAAATTTACTTCTTCCCATACTCCACTTATTGAGGTAATGGAGTCAACAACCTCTCCTTTGATATGCACATTAGAGGAGGAAACCATTTCCACTTTATCATTTTCCTCAATCATACAACAATCCACTCTTCCTTTAGTCGATCACTCCTAGGGAAGAAACCCTTTTGCCTACACCTGCAACTAAGGAATTACCTTCCTAGATATTGGAACCTTTTAATCAATAAAATTATGAGGAAATAATTCCTCCCCATTAACCCTTGGGTTTATCCTTTGAATCCACTATTGAGAGATTCAAACCCATCTATAAACCTTTCTCTAGACTGGTTAGAAACTTATAATTCATATCTAATCCTAATTTGGATTGGTCCACATTTTATCAATAGCTTAAGATCCATTATAAAAATAAGTAAGAACCTTATTTATCAAAACAACCTACCCTTTCTAGTATTAAATGCACTATCACCATAACCCAACCATCAGACACCTATACCCACCAAACTATAGTAGCACCATCAAAACCAAACTCACCCAAATTCACCAAATCACCTTACACCATTATAAATAAAGCCAAAAAAACCTTTGTTTATTTCCTACTCATAAAATTACTCACCCATTATTAAATTTGGATTTAAGCCCACTAAATATTAAACAAACCCTAAGTTGAGCCAACAAAGAAGGTAAGACCACCTAGAGTCCCAAAAACCAAAACTCTACCTCCCCTCTCGATATTGCCCTCTATTTTGGGGAATTATACCTCTAACCTAATTTAGAAACCAACCATCCCAATAAAAACCCAACCACCACTTTTGGTTATGCCATCACTCCTACTTTCATCCACACCTATTTTCACCAAACCACCCATGAACATACCTTCTATCTCTCAATCATCTATAAACAAACCACTTATCTCTTAAATGTCTACCCTAAAACATTTTAACCCCTATCTATCAATCTCTCTACCAAAGCCAAAAACATATACTAAGAATGATATTTAACCCAAACCCTTTACCACCAAGCCCACTTCTAAAATGTGGATTCCACCTCAACTCCCAAAACTAAGACCCTTATACCTTTGCCACCATTACCCAAGTCTTACTAAAACATCCTACATATGCTACTAAAAACATCTTTCTTAACTTTAACACCTATCAAACCATTTTAACCACACGTTCCTAAAAAAATTTGGTTTAATGATAAATTATTATGTTCATACCATAGGACATCTAGGCATGACATGGATAACTATAAAGATCTCTAGGTACTATCCCATCAGTTATATCATGAGGATGAATTATTGTCAATTGAACCTACTATAAGCCCACCAATGATCCAATAACCAAGATCGATTGACCAAAATTTAATTAATCCTCCACTCTAACCTCAAAGTGATGAGGAACTAAATCAACCCTCTATTTTGACTCCTTCCCCAATCTATACCATCCATGTGGTCATACGATCACAAGCTTAATAAAACGATAAGGGAAAGAAAAAGGTGTCTATTATATGGACATATCCCTCTTCCACCACCCAACCACTTGGACAACACCAAGCACCTTTACCTTTAACCAAATGCAAAGTGTCCATCTTAGGACCCTCTTACTCTAATCCATCTGAATCAATCTAATAAGTAGTTCTGAAATAACTTCACCAAACACCAATAAGTATGAGTTTGTATGAACTAATTAATATGTCACCCCATCATGACCAAGTGATGATAGAGGCTCTACAATCCATAAAGTTTCAACTATAATAACCCCAACCTCTAGAATCCTTTGTCTGAGCTCTTAAAAATTGTAACCTTATTACCTTCAAGGATTCATAAATACCTTCTATCCATCCAGACAACCCAGATCCTCCCCTCTCTATCACCATGTATATCAACCAAATCCACATCAAGCAGGTTATGATTGATGGGGGAGATAGTATAAACATTATCTCCTCCCATGCATATAACCAACTCATATTACCCAAGAACATTATGTTAGAAACCTCCACAATGCTTTAATCATTTAATGATACTAGGGCCACAACTTTAGGAACTATTGTCCTTCACATTTGCCTAGGACCCTGTACACTTCCTGAGCTCTTCTATGTAGTAGAAGGTGAATTCTAGTACAATTTTTTGATAGGATACCCTTGGATCCATTCCATGGGATGTGTCATCCACCTTGCACTGATGCATCAAATATGAACATAAGGTCAAGTTGTTACCATACAAACTAACCCAAGTCTTTTTACATTATGTAACATGATGTACCAACCCAATGACATTCTCCTTTCCCCATCCAAAAAACCTTCATTGGTAAAAGACAAAGCTTCATCTTCCTCTACCAATGAAACATCCACTATCTCATATATCCCTTATACCAAATCCCCACAATAGACCCTTTGGAATCAACTTTCTAATGTATTTCATTGGGGGAGTATCACCTTCTGATCTTTGATGATTTCCCTACTCTCGTAGAGTATGGGAAACTTGACCACCACCCTAGTTATAACCCCAATATTAGAACCATTATTCATTTTGGACCCTCAACTTGTCAAACCAATTTTATCTATGGGGGACTTGATAATCCCCTTGACACTTTCACCACCTCTTTTTCACCTTCACCATTCACCTCCAGTTTCTCCTACATAAATACACTAGAATTTTCCCAAACATATATTTATAGGTGTGTTTGGAAGGGATTTGGTCTAAGTCAGTATGAACACTAGCTGCATGATTTATTTCTAATCAAGACCTCAAATCCTCATAAAAAACATCACCTTGATTTCACACTGCATGAAAAGCAAACCAACCTGCCTCCCATCCTCACCATCCACTCCACCATCAACAATTTAGTATTATAACATCACCCCCCCTAACATTTTCTTGCATCAACATGATCAACCTTGGACCCTTGACTTATCAAAAGGATGGGGAAACTATAATAATTCTTCTAACCATCCTAAAATGATAGGAGATGATCTCCTTCCATTAATACCATTCAATGTCAGGATGATGATTCCCATCTCACCTATCTTGGTATAGAATATTTTTCTATCCACAAATATATTCCTCCTAAAAATTTAACCATGTTTAATAAATCCACCATGGATATTAACCTGGGCACTTTGGATATCCCATACATTAAACAAATTATCTAATCACTAATCTTCAAGAAACTTTAGGACTTCCCCTCCTTCCTGAAAACCTATAGCATAGAATTTGCTTGGTCTTATAGAGACATGATAAGAATTGATCCCTCCATAACTACCCATAACATAGTCACCAGCTGAAACATCAAGCCCATTACAAAAAAACTTTCATAAATGCACCCTTATATATCCCTTCTTGTCAGAGAAAAGCTTCAATGTCTCTTATCTATAAATTTCATCCAACTCATTGACTATCCCCAATGGGTATCAAAAAATGTATATATCACCAAATCCATAAGGGGACTATGTATTTATGTGGACTTTCATGACATTAAACTTGTTTTCCCAAAAGATGACTTTCCTTTACCAAGAATTAACCAAATAGTTGATCTTACAGGTGGCCATGAGATGTTATCTCTTATATATGGATTCTCAAGTTATAATCATATCATAATTAACCTTGAAGATCAACATAAAACTACCTTCATCACCTTATGGGGAAATTTCTACTATAGGGTCATGTCTTTTGGACTAAAGAATGCTGGTGCAACCTACCAACATGTCATGACCTACATCTTCCATGACCTTATTCACAAAATCATCAAAAAATATGTTGATGACCTTCTTTTAAAATCCATATGTCATAAATATCATTTGGCCATTCTTAAGATTATCTCTGAGTGACTCATCCATTACCATATCCACCTTAACCCTAAGAAATGTATCTTCGAGGTATTGTTAGGGAATCTCCTTGGTTTTATCATCTCTATTTGGGGAATCAAATTCAATCCTAAAAAAATCAAATCAATCATTGACATGCCTCCTCCTACCAACCTTAAGCAATTCCATAGCTTGTAGGGGAAGCTCCAATCCATTCCTCACTTTATCTCTCAGCTTTATGATTATTTCCAACCCTTCCATCACCTTTTGAAGAAGGATGTGTCTTTCAAGTAAAGTAAAAACTATCAAAAGGCCTTTTATTTAATTAAATATTACATTATGTCTCCACTTATCCTCATTCCTCCTAAGGAAGATCAAACTTTTTACCTTTATATTTATTTTATCGACCACTCCTTAAGGGTAATGTTAGCCCATCAAGATGAGTATCATAAAGATAAAGTAGTCTATTACATTAGCCACACGCTTGTATAATATGAAACATGATACACCCATATTGAGAAACTTTGCTTAGCCTTGGTCTTTGTGGCCATAAAACTTTTCCACTACCTTCTCAACCATAAGACCTATGTCATTGTTTCTACCTCAAATTTGCTTTTCAGACTATAAAGAAAGAAACTAGAAGAAAGTAAAGGACAAGGCTTGGAAGTACCTGGACATAAGATTGCGCACCGTAAATCCAGACGTTCGTGGGCACTCCTCTTTGGCTGTGGAGGAATGACACCTGCAAGAAAAAGGGAAACTAGGACAAGAAAAACGTTAGACAGATAGGCAGTGGGTTGCCAAGCAAAGGCTTGTTCCCAGAAGTGTAAAAACTTCCTTAAGGGAGGTCAACCCACTGTTTTGATAAAATAAGTGACTGATAAAAGACAGAATGACAGAATATAGAAATGATAAAAAGATTAAAAATGAAGGAAGAAAACAAAATGATTACCTGAATGAAGGAGTAGGCTGAAGACAGTCGCCGAGGTCGGTAATGTTGCCGGCATCGGTTATCTGACCTGCCGTCGTCGGCTATCCTGCCGACGTCAGTTGGGGTTGTGACCGGCGTCGGTCGGGGTTGTGGCCTGTGGTCGGGTTTGAGCAGGGTCTGATCTGAGTCTTGGTCTGTGGTCTGTCCATGGATGGGTTGGACGTTGATGGACGGGTCTGGGTCTGATGGACGGGTCTGTGGATGGTCTCAGGCAGAGATACAGGGGAAGGAAGAGACAAAGAGGAAGGGGAAGAGAAGGATACACAGAGGAAGGGGCCTGAGAAGGCTTTGCAGCCTCTCAGGGGAAGGGACAAAGGGAAAGACACAGAGGACAACAGAAAACAGATGATTAAGCTAAAGAAAATAAAATAAAAAACCAGACTAGCTTACCTTTAGCCTGCTGAAAGAAGAAGATGGAGATGGTGCTGGAGCCACTGGAGAGTTTGCTGCAAGGAGGAGATACTGATCCAAGGCCTGCTTCACCTGTTGTTGCTGCTGCACGAGGTTAAGACAGAGGAGAAATGAGAGTCAAAGTGCCGAGAGGAGTTGTTTGCGAGCTCAAGAGTCTAGGGGGTGCAACGGACGTAGAAGGGGATAATGAAGGCTGCCGACGCCGGCAGTTTTGCCGACGTCGGCCGAAGGGTCGCCGACATCGGCGGTCGCAGGATGGGCACAGAGGCTAAAAATAGCCTCTGCCCATTCTTGCACGCCGCCGAGCGAGGGGTCATGGGCAGAACGGTCGCAAGGTTGCCAAAATGGACGAGGGGGGATATAATGGTGAGATTTGGGTTAATAAATGCTAGGGGAAGGTGGAGGGATTCAAGGGAGGATCCAAGGAGGCAAGGGTAGGGTGAAAAAGGGGGCCTCAATTAATTAAAATATGTTAATTTCTAATTAATAAGACCTAGGTGGGTTAGGGACCAAGGAGGACTAGGAGGGGGAAAGGACCAAGGGGGAGAACCAAGGTGCAGACACGTTTGTGGTGTCTACATTTGCCCCTTTTTGTCTTGTTGGTTGTTCTAGACGAACTGCAAGACAAAAACAGGAGTTGGTTGCCCCAGAAAAAGGATGAGGTGTTCCCCCCTCAAAGCGATAGTTGAGAGAAGGGAACCGAAGATCGAGTGTCGATTTGACAAAGAAATGGATAGAAAAGAGTGAGTGAAAATGATGTCATAGTCATGATTGCGCGTAGTCCACTTCACGAGAGGGTCAGGTCAAATTGTCGCATGGTCAAGGGTCAAGGAGTGTCAAAATTGAAGTAACCGGGCCCCAGCATTTAGTCGTCTGCTGATCGGGTCACTCAATCTAAGCTGAAGCTCCAAATGGTCGTCGTGTCCCAGGTATCCAGGGCTCAGGAAGTGCTCCCAGAAACACGAAAAAGCCACAAGTAGTAGGGATCAACTGGCTTGTGATCCTATACTTGTGAAGGGTCAAAAAAGGTCTACGAACAATTCTGCTAACCAGCCGTGGAATATCATACACGCAAAAACAACCAAGGCAACATTGTCTTGGAAGAAGGGTCGAGGAAGAAGGAGATAGGCATGGTCGCCAATGGTCATTGGTCAAGAAGATGGATGGACGAAAGGATGCAGCCGAGCTAACCCCAGAAGACCCCATGTCAACTGAGTGCTGCCTACATAGCCCTGATGATAGGGCCTCAGGCCGATGTAGTTCTCCCTAAAAGGGAGGGAGGGTCAGAGGGATTGATTGGTCTTGGTCAAAGTCGAATGAGTGGTCATGGTCAAAGGTCTTGGTCAAAGGGTCTTGGTCAAAGGTGACGAAGTTGGGCGTGATAAGAGTCAAAGAAGAGAAGGTTTGTCCATCATAGA
Source organism: Torreya grandis (assembly GCA_037957365.1). NCBI lineage: Eukaryota > Viridiplantae > Streptophyta > Pinopsida > Cupressales > Taxaceae > Torreya > Torreya grandis. Next base: position 371,007 of record JARHVA010003258.1, read on the forward strand.
GATGAACAAATGGGGGTGGTCGAGCTAACCTCAGAAGATGTGGTATCTGAGTGCTGCCTACATAGCCCTTGTCCTAGGGCCTCAGACCAATGTAGTTCGGACAAAGAGGGTCAAATGGTCGATGATGAGATTGGTCATGTGTTGAAATGATGAGGCTAAGGTGAGGATAAAAGGATGCTACAGATGGTGTATTCTGTAGAAGTAGTTGAGAGTCTTTCATCTCTAGCAAGTTTCCATAGTCGCGATGGATGTATGCTAAAAATGAATAAAAGGTCTATTTATGCTTCAGCAAGTATTGGTTTATGCTTAACATAAATTGGGTCTGGTCGATAGTTTCCATGTGTATTGGTGTCTATGGGAACTATGCGAAATGGAAAAGGATGATGCCTGATGTCATGTTGAAAATGTCGAGGATGGAGTGAAAAAGTGTTGAAGTTGGCTTGGTTTAAGGATGAGTCGACAAGAGACGTGGCCAAAGCGTGACCAAAGTGTAGAGAAAAGGTGAAAGGCAAATCGCTCTTTCATTGACAAGGACCAGAAAAGGAAGCATAGATAGGGGTGATTAGAACCAAAGCCCCGTTCATGCATTACGTCGTTGACCAATGTTGAGTTAGAACGGTAATCGAATCACTTTGACATTAAAGTGAGCTCGAAGTCCCTTGAGTCGGTGATAGGAGGAGGATAGGGTAACCCAGTGTAAGAGCAGGAATAACCTTGCCCCTTTTATAGGAGACCCTGAGACAATGACAAGCCAATGTCCGTGACTCGTTTTTTTTTTTTTTTTTTTTTTTTTTTTTTTGGCGCAGACTGATCGATGCGGGAAGCCTGCATAGAGATGTCATTTGATGTAATGGTCATGTTGCGAAGCTGATCGATGCAGGAAGCTTCTAAAATAGTTGTTGTTTATTGCCAGAGTAGTCATAGCCATCCTTCGAGGGAGTGGTCTATATTTTTGCTTGATAATGTTTGATAAGTTGGCCTAGCTGTCCTTCAAGGGATCAGTCTAGTAATACAGCGATGATAGTACAACTGTCCTTTGAGGGATCAGTCTGTCTTTTTGATTTGACTTGATTTAGAGACCATGGATATGTTTTGACATCTTGACTTGGATATATTGATAGAAATGAGAGTCACGGACAAGACTGTAAAAGCTCAAGGACACCCCTTTTATTAGGACAAAGCATCACTGCATCCTAAAAGGGTTGTAAAGGACTTGTTGAAGGGGAATAGGGTTGAAAGGGATGAGGATTAAGAGGATGAGGATTGCTCAAGGGACGAGCTCAAATTACGTGCCAAGTAGACGAGTACTCGACTAGCAGAAGAAAGGTCGAAGATGCAACGCATTAAGAGGCTCAGGTTCTGGATGTCCGTCAAGGGAAGACAGACGATAAGTCCCTGACCCATACTTGTGCGTGATGATAAAAGGTCCAAGCCAATTGGGGGTGAATTTGCCTCGTTTACTTCACTCCATATTGGTCACGTGCTGATTCTCTTTGAGGACGAGGTCTCTGATGTTGAAATCTCGTTCTCGCAGATTTTTGTCGTAGGCCCGCTTTATGCGACTTTGGTAGACATGGAGATGATTAAGGGCAGCAAGACGGCGCTCGTCGAGTAACTCAAGTTGAGCTAGGCGATCTTGACGAAAGTCATCGTTGGAGAGAATGTCATGCAGGGAGATACGAAGAGACGGGATCTGTACTTCGAGAGGTAAGACAGCCTCTGTTCCGTACACGAGAGAAAAGGGAGTAGCACCCGTAGAGGTTCAGATGCTAGTGCGGTAGGCCCACAAAGTGAAGGGGATATGAACGTGCCAATCCCTTCCTGTATCGTCGACCACCTTCATGAGAATTTTGGTGAGAATTTTGTTGGAAGCCTTGGCCTGCCCATTTGCTTGTGGGTAGTAAGGCGAAGAAAAGCTGAGTTTGATGCCAAATGAGTCGCATAGTTTTTGGACAGTCTTGTTTTTGAAGGACTTGCCATTATCGGTGATGATTTTGTGAGGGACACCGAAACGACAGATGATGTGGCTGCTGATGAAGTCAATAATAACCCAGGCGAAGGAGGCGCTTGGCAACCGAGTTTCCACTGAAGTGTCCACCACAAATCCCGTCGTGGACTTGCTTTACGGCATGAGAAGCTTCAGCGGAGGTTAGACAGCGAAGAAGGAGACCGTCGAAGCCTCGCTTATAGAGAAGGCCCCCTAGCATGGTATAGCGAGCTGTGCGCTTGATGAAAGCTCGCCGCGCATTGCTAGAGAGGTTGGGAGGAGTGACAGAAAGAGACAAGTAGTCCACAAGTTGCTTATACCAGTCATCTTGTGGGCTAGAATTGATAGTGTTGATATGGTCGATGTGAGGAGAAATGTATGAAGGCAAAGGTACGCGATGCACTGTGACAAAAAGGCGAGATGATGATGATGAAGACGGGATATGCAAAGCAAGAGAAGCCATGGTGTCGACAAACTTGTTCGTAGAGCGTGGAACAGTCTGCAAGAGGTAATGGTCGAAAGATGCCAAAAGAAGGTCAGCACGATTCTTATACCTCTATAAAACTTCATTTTTACAGAGATACGAACCGTTAACCTGATTAACGACGAGCTACGAGTCGCCGAAGATGTTGATAGACTTGATGTGGAGAGAAAGGGCAGTCTGAAGTCCCAAAATTAAGGCCTCGTATTCGGCCATATTATTGGTACAATCGAAGTCAAGCTTGAAAGATAGAGGCAAGGGCTCGCCGTCGAGTGGGATGAGGATGACCCCCGCACCCCCACCGAGTTGACATTTGGAGCCGTCAAAGAACATAGTCATCTGGTAGACAGTGTCATCGGTGGAAAGGGTAGCGATAGACTCGTCAGGGAACTCGCAGTGCGAAGGTTGGTTGTCGGGAAGAGGGGCATCTGCCAGTTGGTCAGCGATGGTTTGCCCCTTGATAGATTTCTATTGGATGAAGATGAAGTCAAACTCCGCAAGCAGCATGAGCCACTGAGCCATACGTTGATTCTGATATGGCTTGGAGTGCATGTACTTGAGAGGGTCGGTGTGAGTGACGATAAAGGTTTTGTGGTTGAGAAGATAGTGGCGGAGCTTGGTAGCGGAAAAGACTAATGCCAAACAGAGTTTCTCGGTATGAGTATACCGAGTTTCATAGTCGACCAGTGTTCGGCTGATGTAGTAAACCGCTTGCTCGCGATGATGCTCGTCTCGATGCGCGATCATGGCACCTAACGAATGGTTGGTAGCAGAGATATAAAGGTAGAAGGGTTGGTCGTCCTTAGGTGGAATGAGGACTGGTGGAGAGACCAGATAGCCTTTGAGGGCCTCAAAAGCCTCTTGATAGCCCTTATCCCATTTAAAGGAGACGTCTTTCTTAAGGAGGTGATGGAAAGGTTGGCAGCGGTCTGAAAGCTGCGAGATGAAACGGTGAATAGACTGGAGCTTCCCTTGGAGACTGCAAAGCTGCTTGAGATTGGTCGGGGGTGGCATTTCGAGAATAGCACGGATCTTGGCGAGATCTATCTCGATACCACGGAAAGAAATGATGAAGCCGAGAAGTTTGCCTGAGAGGACCCCAAAGACACACTTCTTGGGGTTGAGGCGGACATTGTATTGAAGAAGACGAGAGAAGATGATTGTGAGAATGGTCAAGTGGTCGCGGCGGAGCTTGGACTTGCCGAGAAGGTCATCCACATAGTCCTCCATGATTTTGTGGAGGAGATCATGGAAAATGTAGGTCATGGCGCGCTGATAAGTGGCACCAGCATTTTTCAGGCCGAAAGGCATGACTCGATAGCAGAAAGTCCCCCATGGGGTGATAAAGGTAGTCTTGTGCTGGTCTTCCGGTGTGATCAGGATTTGATTATACCCTGAAAACCCGTCCATAAGAGATAGCATCTCATGGCCGGCCATAAGATCAACAAGCTGGTCAATGTTAGGAAGAGGAAAGTCGTCTTTAGGACAGGCTAGGTTAAGGTCATGATAGTCCGTGCAGATCCGAATCCCCCCAGTTGCTTTAGTAACTGGGATGATGTTAGAGACCCACTGTGGATAATCGATGGGTTGGATGAAGGAGACAGAAAGAAGGCGCTGAAGCTCCTCTTTGACAAGAAGCGCAACGCGAGGATGCATCTTTCGAAGCTTCTGCCTAACAGGCTTAGCCTCTGGTTTGGTGACAATGTTATGGGTAGCAATGGTAGGGTCGATGCCAGGCATGTCGCTGTAAGTCCAGGCAAAGGCCTTGCTATGGTTGGAAAGGAATCGGGCATAGTCAAGCTGCTCCTGAGCGTCTAAAGATTGGCCAATCTTTAAGATGTGAGGAACATCGGAAGAAGAAGGGAGGTTGATGTCAATGGTGGATTCATTTAACATAACCTGGGTCTCGGAAGGGAGGAAACGCTGGACGAAAGAGTCATCGGCACCCATGTAGGAAAGGATGGCGTCATCGTCAACGCAGTGGACAGTGTGAATGGTTGCCGACTCATCCTCTACCATGCTAGGAAAGATGAGAGGGAGAGACCTGGGCATCCCATTGAGCTGATAAGTCAAGGGTTCCAGGTGGATGGTGTTTATGGAAAAAAAAAACTAGGAGGGATGGAAACCACCGACTCCGTAGGTGACGAAGGAGAAATGGGCGAGTCTGGAAGAGATTGGTCAGTGGTTGGTTCGGGACAAAGGTCGGAAGGAGCCTGAGTGGGGTCATGATATCCCAGGCCATAGTGTTTCTTGGCATCGTGATCACTGAGCGGCTCGATGGGCTGATGGGAGCCCTGCTCATAACGTCCGAAACCAAAACCCTTCCATGCACACCTGTGAAGGTAAGTGTGTGCAAAGGTAGGGTTGCCAAGAAATGAGAAATCAGATGTGAAAGGTTGGGGTGAAGAGAGGGAAGCGCCGTAGGTAGGAGCTTGATTAAGCCCCCCATAGACAAAGTTGGTTCGGAAGTGAGGAGGACCATAAGGCATGACCGTCCCGATCCGAGGGTCGTAATTAGGACTAAGGTGAAGGCGTCCATACTCTTGCGGAGTTTGGAACATGTCGAGGGTCAACAAGCGATATTCCCCAAGCGATAGTCGTTGGAAGATGTCTTCCATGGGGTCTTTGGTTGGCGCTTAAAGAGGAGGGGTGAGGGCAACCGCCGATTGCGAACTGGTCGAAGCTTCCACAGATGGAGGTAGTGCCGGAGTGGACGGCTTGATGGGAATGAGGACGTCGTTAGGACGATAGGTGGTGTTGCAAGTCTTGAAGGGTGAAGGGTCAGCAGGAATGGTGTGGACTTGCCCATCATGCTCGAACTTCACACAATGATGCAGGGTGGAGGGTATACAGGCCATGGCACGGATCCAAGGTCGGCCCAGTAGAAGGTTATATTGAAACTCTCCTTCGATGATATAGAAGAGCTCCGGGACTGTGCGTGGGCCAACGCGAATGTGGAGGATGACTGTGCCAATGGTCGTGGCTGTGGTGTCGTTGAAAGAGCGTAAGATAGCGTCAGTTTTAGAGACGCAGTTCTGAGGAAGAGCCAGCTGATCAAAGGCGTGGGTAGAGATTATGTTGATGCTAGCGCCACCGTCGATCATAACGCGTTTAATGCATGTCCGATCAACATAGGCAGTGATGAAGAGGGCGGCATCCTGATCTTCCGTGTTAGATGCAGGAATCTCAGAATCGCTGAAGGTGATGGAAGCGACAGGAGACAAGGAATGGACGAGGGCAGCGAGTGGTTGGGGGTCCTCGGGTCGGACCTCTGCTGCCTGCAAGGCTTGGATAAGGGATTGACGGTGCTGAGGCGAGGTTTGGATAAGGTCATAGAGAGACATCTTCACAGGTGTCTGGTGAAGCTGCTTCAGCATGGAGTCATGGATTGGCCTGGAAGAGGAAGATGAAGAAGGTTGGGACGCGCCAAGGATAGAGATTTTAGGCTTGGGCGCAAGGGGTGGCTGGACGAAGGGATAGGTCCAAGGAATGGCAGCTTTTTCCTTGGCCTTGTCCTTTTGTGATCTAGTGGTTATACGGACAGCATTGATTTCAAAAATGGGAGGCGAAGAAGGGGTCATGTCTTGCCGGTGAGATGTTGACGTGTTTGAAGAAGCTGGACAGGAAGGAGTCGGGGTCTGGTCAAGAGTGTCCTCAAGGAGAAGAGTGTCTTTCTCCATGTGGCGGCGAATGACAGCCTTGAGGGCACAGCAAGTCTCGGTGTCGTGTCCTAGTGTACGATGATATAAACAAATTTTCGTATCGTCGAACCAGGAGGGCTTGGACCCGAGAGGTTGGAAAGGCTTGATGGGCGGAAGGGTTATGTCAGAAGTCTGGAGTAGTCGACGCAATATCGACGAGTATGAGCCCAATAGAGGGTCCGTGCTATTTGATATGCGCGAGGTCGGTGACTTTTGCTTAGGCGAGGTTAGAAAAGGTTTCCGTACCACCTTATGGGTTGATGGCGTGGTGACAGATGGAGACGGCTCTTTCTTGACGATTGATACCGCCTTTTTAGGAGAGGGACGACTAGAGGTAGGCAGAGGAAGCAAAGGAGGCAACGAGTTTTGATTGAAGGTCGGAGTGGGAAGGATGCTAGCCAAGGTCGAAGGATGGGGGCCCAAAATGGATGGCAATGGTGATGGAGAAGGAGGCGTTCGTTTCTGCGGTCTGGCAGTCTTCTTTGCCTTGGTCGGAAGACTGCTACTGGTTGAGGTCTGGCCTAAGTCCACCTTCACTTGCGGGTGAGTGAGGGAGGAGATAGGATGAACGCCAAATGACTCGATGGGTTTGGACGAGATAGATGCAGGCTTCGGTTTGGACGGGTTTGGTTGAGGTTTAAGAGTCTGGTCTTTGTCAAGAGTCTGACGAGATTCCGCCTTAGGAGGATTAGCGGCATGTGATGAGAGGGCGCAGGTATGTTGAAGGGCTGTAAGTCGCTCCCACAACACCTGAGGCGTCACTTTCCTCGAAGGGAGAAGTTCAATCTTCTCCACTAACTGGGAAAATGGCTGAGAGGAAGATGTTGATGGTTGCGAGATTGAAGACGAGATGGGAGTAGTGGTCTTGGACACATGATGTGGTGAAGTCATGACAGATGAAGACGAAGGCGAGAAAGGTTCTTCCCTGGGTGGAGAAGAAACCGGGGAGCGAGGCTCCTCCAGCGGGTAAAGGGCAGGGATGACAGTGCCCTCCACTTGCGGCTGAGGAGTAGGAAGGGTCGGGTCCTCAAAAGGCTGCAGAAAGGAGGATGGCGAGACTAAAGGTACTGATAAGGGCGAAGCGTCCTCCAAGATGAGAGAGGTCAGTGGAGAACTAGCCGGGGAGAGAGGCTCGTCCACATGTGACGGACTGATGGATGGACTAACCTCAAGAGGCTGATTGGGGACGAAAGGAGAGACCGTATTGACTGTCCGAATATTGTGCTCATGATTGTCATCAATTAAGGTCTGGACATGGTTCTGAGCTGGCGGATGATTGGGGAAAGGTTGTTTGAAGATGTCAATGGCCTGATTAGGGGGTGCATTAGGATTGTCTAAGATGAGATCCCCCTTCTCAAGCATGTCTTGTATTATGTTCTAAAAGGTCTTGCAGTTCTCCGTGTCATGGCCCTTAACACGGTGAAAGCTGCAGAAGTCTTGCTCCCTATACCACGCGGGGATGGCGTGTGAGGGATCGAATTGCGGAGGAGGTCGGGCTTGAGGGAGATTGAGGACTCCCTATTTAAGAAGCTTTTCCAGCACAGACGCATATGATTCTCCAAGGGGAGTATATCATCGCTGCAAGTATCTTTACTGGAATTGCCGAGTAGCGCTCTGAGACGTAGAGGGCTCAGGCTGATTGGACGAAGAAGATGAAGGTCTGACAACCACGGCATTAGCTGAAGCCTTGGATTTAGAATTGGATGATGATGGCTTGGCAGAAGAAGAGTCATTGGTCTTAGAGCTGGGATTCTTACTCCACAGTTTGACTTTGTTCTCCTCGATGGCACGCAACTCAAGTTTGCGGGCCATCGTGAAGGCCTCGTCAAAAGTGCGGAAGGTTTGAACCCTCAGAGTGGAAGAGATATGTCGGGCACAGGCTTGAGAAAAGAGTTCAATAAGCTCGGCCTGGGGCAAGGAAAAGGAGAGTTGGTTGATAAGGCCTCTCCATCGAGCCACGAAGTCGGCTATGGACTCGTCCTCGAATTGCCGAATAGAATAGAGGTCCGTGATTGAGACTTTCTTGGTTATGTTGATAGAAAAGTGATCGAGGAATAGCTGAGCCAATTGTGCGAATGAGAAGAGAGAATGACTAGGAAGGGAGCTGTACCAGTCAAGTGCAGCACCCGAGAGAGACATAGGAAACGTGCGTAAAAGTAACGCATCATCATGGCCAATGAGGTAGCAAGCGTGTCTGAATGCCCACAAATGTTGTTGTGGGTCTTCCTTGTTTTGAAAATGAGAAAACTTCGGAAGCTCCCACTGGCTAGGATATGGTCTGATTGGGACAGAAGGATGGATGGGCTCGTTGCAGATCTGTTCATATGAAAGAGTGTTGCGCGAGCCGAAAATAGAGGTCTCAAGACTGGTCATCTTGTCCATCAGCATCTTGATGATGTCTGCCGACGGATTGACGGGTTGCGCGCCCCCTAGGTTGTAGGGCACTTAGAAGAGGTTAGAGGAGGCATGCGACATAGTCGGTTGTATAATATACGGATGACTAATCGCAGGGGCAGAAGTGAAGGCTAAAGGTGGTTGGTTAGAAGACATAGCTGGGCCCGTTGTTGCCACGAGAGGTTGAACTGTGGTAACGGGGGCCAAGGGATAAGAAGCCACCCTGGTGTTGATAGGGGCCAGGGTAGGCGGAATAGAGACGACAAGGTTTTGAAATGGAGTGGATAGAGGTTGAGCGGGTTGAGGTTGACAAGGGGCCGGAACCCTGGTGGAAGTGGGCCCAATGATAGAGGGAGAGGCCACACCTGGAGGATTGGTCAAAGTCTGGTCAGTGGTCAAAGCGATGGCTTGAGTGTCCGAAGGTTGAACTATGGATGTTGTTGATACAGCTGTAGTCGTGACAAGGGAGGTCGACATTCCGTAGATCGGATTGCCCAAGGAGTCCCGCGTTCGGCTATGTGCGAGATAATGTTGCAAAGCCTTGACATTGAGGTCCAAGAACCGCTCGAAGTCTTGGTCCCCTTCTTGGACAATGGGAGTCTGCGGCGGGGTCGGACGGACAGGAGTTCTTTCGGTCTCTGAGTTGAACTCCATTGTAGGCTTGGTCACGGATGGGGTGGACGGAAGTGGTTGACGGCAGGCGTGGTCGACAAGGGCCTTGGCTTGGCTACGAGTGCAAACCATGCAAGGCAAAGAAGGTTCGGGTCTTAGGAACTGTGTTGCTCAGTTTCAGAAGACCAGGATGAAGTCTTGACAGAGAAAGGACAGGTTTCAGGTTGCTGGTTTTGGAAAAAAAGGACAGTGACAGAGACCGACGTCGGTTTAAAAACTGATGTCGGTAGGAAAGAGGGCCGACGTCGGTCAGATAACTGATGCCGATAACAGATGAAGCCGACGTCGATACGGTATCAGAACCGATGCCGGTGACAGGGGAAGCCGACGTCGGTGGCAGAACCGATGTCAGTGACTGTGTTTTCCAGAGAGCCAAAAGGTTCTTGGAAAAACAAAGAAGAAAACGTCCTCACACACTCAAACAAACAGATGAGAGGAGGAAAACAGAAGAAGACAGACAAGCCTAAGCGATAAATCCTAGAAATTAACCTTAGAAACTTGTGGCTTATGCCTTAGATGAATGTTTGGGGAGATTGGCTGAAAAATGGGTCCTAGAAGAAGGTGGTCTAAGGATGGTTTCAGGTGTTGTTTTAGGTGCTCAAAGATCTGTGTTAGGGTCTGGTACGTGGCCTGGTGCTAAGGAGCAAGCTCCCCTCACTTCACGATTCCAGTGGTTAGCTAGTCTCGCTTAGCCAAGATATACCTCGCCTAGAGTTTAGACTCTGCCAGAGAACGGAGTGGGCTTCCCCCTTGGTGATGAAATCCAAGTGGGGTCACCGGGACGGGTAAGGTATCCGCTGGGGGATGAATTCCCAGTCGGGCCTTGTCTCAGGTATGTTTTATGTTCGTTTTGTGCATGTGATTAGGTAGTGTAACATAAAGTGTCTACGGTTTATTCAATATGCGCCTAAGTTACTAGATGTGGACTAATGCAAGGACAAGCAGAGATGAAAGTGCAATATGTTTTAAGCCCAAGTCGAAATGTGATATTGCTATGAAGACAAGAAGGAGAAAGGGATGAGAGTATGAGATTAAGACTAGTCTAGAATGCAAGGAAGAAAGGTTCGTTTTAGACCTGCTTATAGTGACATTTGGAGATAGAAGAAAGAGACAAGAAGGAAGGAGCCTAAATGCACCTAAATGAATGAAAAAGAAAGGAACCCAGGAGGAACCTAGGGTCCCACCGGGCGTGCCAGAGATGTTTCTACCTCAGATTTGCTTTTCAGACTATAAAGAAAGAAACTAGAAGAAAGTAAAGGACAAGGCTTGGAAGTACCTGGACATAAGATTGCGCACCATAAATCCAGACGTTTGTGGGCACTCCTCTTTGGCTGTGGAGGAATGACACCTGCAAGAAAAAGGGAAACTAGGACAATAAAAACGTTAGACAGATAGGCAGTGGGTTGCCAAGCAAAGGCTTGTTCCCAGAAGTGTAAAAACTTCCTTAAGGGAGGTCAACCCACTGTTTTGATAAAATAAGTGACTGATAAAAGACAGAATGACAGAATACAGAAATGATAAAAAGATTAAAAATGAAGGAAGAAAACAAAATGATTACCTGAATGAAGGAGTAGGCTGAAGACAGTCGCCGAGGTCGGTAATGTTGCCGGCATCGGTTATCTGACCTGCCGTCGTCGGCTATCCTGCCGACGTCGGTTGGGGTTGTGACCGGCGTCGGTCGGGGTTGTGACCTGTGGTCGGGTTTGAGCAGGGTCTGATCTGAGTCTTGGTCTGTGGTCTGTCCATGGATGGGTTGGACGTTGATGGACGGGTCTGGGTCTGATGGACGGGTCTGTGGATGGTCTCAGGCAGAGATACAGGGGAAGGAAGAGACAAAGAGGAAGGGGAAGAGAAGGATACACAGAGGAAGGGGCCTGAGAAGGCTTTGCAGCCTCTCAGGGGAAGGGACAAAGGGAAAGACACAGAGGACAATAGAAAATAGATGATTAAGCTAAAGAAAATAAAATAAAAAACCAGACTAGCTTACCTTTAGCCTGCTGAAAGAAAAAGATGGAGATGGTGCTGGAGCCACTGGAGAGTTTGCTGCAAGGAGGAGATACTGATCCAAGGCCTGCTTCACCTGTTGCTGCTGCTGCACGAGGTTAAGACAGAGGAGAAATGAGAGTCAAAGTGCCGAGAGGAGTTGTTTGCGAGCTCAAGAGTCCAGGGGGTGCAACGGACGCAGAAGGGGATAATGAAGGCTACCGACGCCGGCAGTTTCGCCGACGTCGGCCGAAGGGTCGCCGACGTCGGCGGTCGCAGGATGGGCACAGAGGCTAAAAATAGCCTCTGCCCATTCTTGCATGCCGCCGAGCGAGGGTTCATGGGCAGAACGGTCGCAAGGTTGCCAAAATGGATGAGGGGGGATATAATGGTGAGATTTGGGTTAATAAATGCTAGGGGAAGGTGGAGGGATTCAAGGGAGGATCCAAGGAGGCAAGGGTAGGGTGAAAAAGGGGGCCTCAATTAATTAAAAGATGTTAATTTCTAATTAATAAGACCTAGGTGGGTTAGGGACCAAGGAGGACTAGGAGGGGGAAAGGACCAAGGGGGAGAACCAAGGTGCAGACACGTTTGCGGTGTCTACAGTCATAACCAATACCAACCCACTCAAGTATATGTACTCTAAACCATACCAAAACTAGTGTATGGCTAAGTGGATCATGCTTATGGTTGAGTTTGATCTTGAGTTTCTTTAGTAAAATTTAATTAAAGGGAAAGTCATCATCATATAATTAGCTAACACACCATTATCATATAATTGACCTCCTCCTCTTAAGTTTCCCAATGAGTCCATTATAACCCTTTCTCAAGAAGACATCACCTATCAAGTGACCATGTTATTCAATGGATCAATGTGTCACCATGGTGTGGGATCTAGGATCATCCTTATCCCCCTTCATGATGAACTTATTCCTTTATCCTACAAGATATATTTTAAATGTACCAATAATATGGCTGAGTATGAGGTCCTAGTGATAGGCCTCCAAACTGTATTAGCCTTGGGAGTCAAAATGATCACCATATTTGGTGACTCCCAACTTGTGGTCAATCAAATAAATGGATTTTATCAGTGTAATAATGATTTTTTATAATAGTATAAACAATTATTTGACATACTCTTATCATCATTTAAACACTACCATATTCAAACCACTCCATGATCTATGAATAAGTTTGTCAATACGATGGCTTCCCTTGCTTCTAAGGTCCCATCTACACCCTCTGACTCTAAGCTATATATCATTATCCACAAAATTACCCATCCCTCTTATGTAAAATTATACTCTCCTACCATCTTCAATATGGAGGAGACCCAACTTGACCTATCAGCAGACCTTTGACTACATCAACCTTTTCATCATTCCTTCTAGTATTTCTAAGAATGCTCAAGGAGCATTTATTCAGAGCACCTCACATTATACCATACTAGGGTAATTATTCATAAACATGGATTTTATGGTCTCCTCTTACATTGCATACATTTTCATGAATCTTCTCATTCTATCAGGGAAGCACATTATGGGGTCTATAGGGGATACATTAGTGGCCTAGACATCACTAAACACGTCCTTTGCCTTGGCTATTATTGGCCTAACCTTAACCAAGATTATTTTGATTATGTAAAAGAGTGTGTCAAATTTCAAAAAAAATCCAATTTACATCATGTACCTATCCATATTATTCAAGTATCCAAAGATTTATGTCCCTTCTCATAATGGGGTCTACACCTTGTTAGTGAAATTAATCCCCATTCTTCATAGTGACACCATTCTGTCATCACTATGACCAAATAATATTCCAAGTGGGTAGAGTTTATTCCCATTGTCTCAACAAAATCCAAAAATATTATCTAATTTATCAACCATCATATCATCAATCATTTCATTTTTCCTCACACAATTATCACCGATAATGACAAATCTTTTATAAAAAAGCAAGCCTAGGGTCTTTGTGATGTGTTTGATATCAAGTTAAGTTTTTCTTTGCCATAGAATCCATGAGATAATGGATATGTAGAAACCTCTAACAAAACTCTCAATAATATGATAACTAAAATGGTTAATGCATCTAATTAGGATTGGCATTACACATCCGCTTCACCTTATGGGCATATCGTACTAGCATTCAAACCCTATTTGTGCTAGCCCTTTCTCTCTAGTTTTTGGAGTAGAGCTTGTCTTACCTCTTAAATTTGAAATTCCCTCTCTTCACATATCCCTACAAGATCTAATCTTGGATAAAAATTATCATCAAGAATGTTTAGCCCAACTTGAGCTACTTGATGAACATCATTTAACAACACTCATTCATCTTCATGTCTATCAGGAGTGCATCAAACACATTTATAAAAAACACCTTAAACTATGAGAATTCAATATTATAGACCTCATATTCAAAGAAAATAAACATGTCACCAATATGGATAAAAGCAAACGAGGTAAATTTGCTTGCAATTAGTTTGGACCTTATATCATAATGTATAAGTATAGATCAAGAGCTTACCGATATCCTCTCTTGAAGGGAACCCAAAACATGAGCCCCTCAATGCTTCCCATCTTCATCCTTTATTTTTTTTAAATAGAATCAAACTCACCTTTTCTCCAACTTAAGCTCATCCCTTGTTTAAACTGCATTCATATCCTTATTTTATGGACAACCAATTAAAACTAAATTATGTGATTATCCATCACAATCATAGCCTAATCTTGAATAATGGGTAACATAACTATACCCATAGCATGATTATCATGGTAATTTCCACCTTTTTCTAGGATAGATTCCCATTATCATTGTTAACTAAACCCCTTTCATACCTATTCAACCTTCTTGTGCTTTTAGTTTTGCCTTCATAAAAGGAGAACCTTTAATCCTAAATAATTAAGTCTATGTTAATCAAAAATTAAAATAAAAATCACCATCATAATCAAAAACAATCGTGGGCCATTCCTAGCATCTATATATTACTCCCTTGAAGGAAAGATACTAAAAACATATCAAAATTGCTCAATCTAAGGTAGATTTCTCCCTTGAAGAACAAATATCAAAAAGCCTTGATCAAAGAACACAAAACTTAGACCACTCCCTTGAAGGATAGTTGAGTCAAGAATTTTTAAAAGTATAGTAATTTTTTGGAAACTTCATGTATCAATTAACTTCCCCAACCTTACCACTAAATAGCAGAATAACAAAAGACCCATTATCAAACATCAACAAAAAGCAACCTAGTTTGGAAGCCACAATCAACTTTCATAAGTAGACTTCCTACATTAATCTGTCTACACATTATATGGCATTGAGTTGTTTATATTAACTCATTGGTGACCTATAGAAGAGGATAGCTAGTCTCTTAAGAAATTTCCATTTTCATCTCCTTTCCTTTTACACACTCTATAAGTAAGGGATTTTGAGCTTACTTGAGATTATGTGATTAATATACCTTTTTAACTAACTAACACATGATAATGTGAAACATTAGAAGGGATTATATTCGTTACTCTAATCCAGATTCAATTTTTTTTAGTCCCAGCCAATGAAGAAGCGTAATTCCTTCTTTTTTGATCATACTAGTTTATATATTCACTTGAGCATTGGTCTCTACTTTATTCTCTTTCTCGCATCTAGTTTTGTTATTATTGACCAAATTTGACCCTAAAAGTCAAATTGGGACCTTTATAGGTAAAAAATTGATCTTTATATGTTTTAATGGAATAATAATTTGTCATAGGGTGTGTTATGATCTGTTTGATGTGATTGAATGCCATATTAGCCTTGGTCTTAGTCACTTTAATCCATATGTCTTTTTGAGCCATTTAAAGGTCATAAAAGGGGGAATTTAATCACTTTTATGACCTCCTTAGGAAATTTTAATGTTTAAAAAGGTGATTTCACATGCCATGTGTCCTATTATGCCTTAATCTTTTTTTTTCTAACTGAAAAGTGGCAAGTTCTTCAAAGGAAAGAGTAGTTTTCTTGGAAAAAGGAAGAGTTTGACACTTGTACAGCCCATAAGGGAGTGTGACACATGGGAGAATGTTTTAAGATGAATATTAATCTTCCTAAAACTCATTTCCATTCTTGAATGACTCTATAATTACTAAATTTGAGCTAAAACTATTTTCCTCCATCTCCTTTCTAGACACATAAAAATTGTCAACGGGTTTGTGCTTAGTAAAGGCAGTTAGAGAAGTTATAGGTCAAACACATTTGTGAGGTAAAATTAAAATTAGATAGAT
Organism: Torreya grandis; assembly: GCA_037957365.1. Taxonomy (NCBI): domain Eukaryota; kingdom Viridiplantae; phylum Streptophyta; class Pinopsida; order Cupressales; family Taxaceae; genus Torreya; species Torreya grandis. Next base: position 386,478 of record JARHVA010003258.1, read on the forward strand.
CCATTTAAATAATAATATTTTTAATATTGGTTATATTTTCTTTATGAATCATCTCTAACAAGTTGACTATGTTTTTTTGCTCACTGTTTCTTGCACCCTATAGGTTTTGCTTTGGTTTGGAGAAGTTCATATTATCCAAATATTAATATTGATTCAAAATTATTTTTAATATTTCCTCTCATTATTTACATGCTTGGTTTCATGTTTGGCAAAGATATAATGGGCTAATTAGCTTAGTTTACTAGTTAACGTCCCAGGTGAAATGGTAGTCAAGTTCACTACTTATAGAAGGTTTTATTATCTAAAAGGGATTCATATGAATTAGATATGGTGTTATCCATGTTTAAATTCAATAAGGACCACATACCTTAAATTTTTGGTATTGAAACACCATGATTTGATCAAACACTCTATCTTGTCACACTCATAGTCAACCTTTTGCTTGCTCTCAGCTACAACAATGATGTTTGAGCTCTAACCATGTTATAGAGAAGAATTAGATAATACAAAAGGTATTTTGAATGCTATTATTGTGTGAATAGTTAGATAAAACCTTATAAATAGCACAAAGGTCTGTGATGGTAGTCATATGAAACATATATAGTTAGGCAACCATGAATGTATGTCTATGTTAGCATTTATAAAAAGATATCATATTAGAACAAATGTATTAACTCTTTTTTCATATCCTTAAAGTTTGAAGAGTGAATTAAAAGGTACTAATATAATATTATAACCCATCGAAATCCAAATGATATACACATGGATCTTTTCTACTCACTACCTATTTATATGTATCTCAGAATGTTTACCTGTAGGTGTCCTCATGGAAACCAAGCACATTGAGAAGAAGAATTTGAGCTGAGTAGGGTCCTTGATAATTAAAACAATCTATTTTTAATCCTTGGGCTAGGTCTAAGAGTTAATTTAATATCTATATCTCATGCTCATTTCTTGGACTTACAAATACTACCTGCACAGTGGAATTTCCACCTACAAGTGGCTCCATAGAGAGCTAGCATGCCATATGGGAGTGTTGAAAAAAGTGGTGAAACTCCCTTTTGGATTATAGTATGTTTAAGAGATCATAATAGACCCATAAGATTTTTTGAGTTTGTAGGAAATCTATGAAAATCCTTCCAAAAGAAATGACTGTAGGTTTAGAGATGAAATCCCTAAAAGCATAAAACAAAGATCTAGACCATTTTTTATAAGGGCATACAACAAGGTTAATAATGAATTTGATACATCTTTATGACTAAACATAGTATCCCCCATATAGGACAAGAGATATGAAAAAAATGGAGGGGATATGGTTAGTAGAAAGTGGTTGTTAGGAGACCAAAAGATGCACCTTTTAACCACTAAATTTGGGTAGTGAAACCTCCAGGATCTGAGTTATAAAAATACTATTCACCTAAGGGTGTAGTATGAGATTGTAGTCATATAGAATGTGAAAATTGGTAGCTTGAGTGTGGCTTGTGACACCCAACCCATATGCCCTTCTTGCTTACTCTCATGACCCTCCTAGGCACCTTTTCACTAATTCCCAATCATCGGTAGCCTTCCAAATAGTGATTCCACCTCCTCCAGGAAACATTTCCTAGGCCAATCCTATTCCCTAGGTCCCATACCTTCAAGACAATAGTTCTTAGATTATAGTTTCAAACCCTAGGGTGTCCATTTTTGGCACTCCTATCTAATTACATTTTTACCTCTAATGGTCACTTCCTTTTACTTCCTATCCTTCTTATCAACCTGACATGAAAACATTCAACCTATGACCAAAATATATCTATAAAATCCTATTCAAAGCTCATTTATAAGGTTTTAATGAGTTAAAAAAAGCAAGAAAGACTACTTTATCATATTTCCCTAGTATCTACATACAACCATCCAATATATCCATAAGTACATCCAAATCCTCACACCAGTCCCTAACCACCTCAAGCACACTTAGTTTAGTATTTTTGTATCTTCATAACACTATTTCACAAAGCACATCAAGTGGTAAAACTACATATGGCGTGATCCCTCTTTGGAGTATTGGTATATAGGTAGCGTACCCATACAAGGGGTATGGATACATGTTCAGTGCACCTTACACACCTAACCCCCCCCCTCTATATCAAATTTTATCAAAGCATAATGGACTATAGGGTTTGAAGACTAAATCAGCTCTACAAGGAGTTTCATAGACATACAACATCCAAAATTTTATAGGTAGGCTTACATAGGGACAGTGAACAAACCCCCAAAAACATAGGTATATTAGACCATAGTGGTAGAAGAGGACTATAGCACTAGACCCTAGGGTGTCTTATTATAGTGCTCTTATCCTTTCATGAAATGAAGGCTAGATCCTAATTCACAACATTATCCTAGTACTACACAATAGATTTTAGACCCTGTCTCAGTTGTTTCAGTTCATTTTAATCTAAGTTACATTTATCTTCATTTATTAATATTTTTAGAAAGGTACAGATTATAACTAAATTATAAAAATTAGTAGCTTAATTATTGCAATATTATTTATTAATTTAATTAAATTAGGCCCTTAACTAAATTAGGAATAATATTCTAACATTACCAAAAAGTTTAAATCATTTGGTGAACCTAACTTACTTTGCACATAAAAAACCTAGAAACCCCAGGGTAAAATCCTTGTTGATTTTTACAATATTTTTCTAATTTTTTACTTGCCTATTTAAATCAAAAATTCAATTTAATTTTTAAAATTCCATAGTAATTTTTAAAAATTATTTTTCTTCCAAACCTAGTTGCACATACTAGGTCCCTTTAAATCACAATTTTTCCAATATTTTTTTGTTTTTTTACTTGCATATTTAAATTAAAAATTCACTTCAATTTTTAAAATTCCTTAGTAATTTTTAAAATATCATTTTTCAAAACCCCAGTTGCAGATACTATGTCCCTTTGGTTTCTTTAGGTATCACCTTACATCTAAAATAAGATTCCACATAAAAACAAAAATGGATCTCACTTATTTACACATATTTTTTGCAAACAATAAGGATACCATACTCGGTTCTATCATGTACATGAATGATGAAGTTTACCATATGCTAGTACAAAGTTTCATTCTTTGTATTTCATGCTTACTTTTCATAATAAGGGATGATATTAAGAAATTTATTTCTAAACATAGTAAGATCCCTCTCCTTCAAAGCAATGTTTACTTATCTTTAATATAAGGTTTCATTACTTACTTTCTATCACTCATGGAAAAAAATTCATATTTATCTTTCTCAACATATTAGAAATATCATAACACATGTCAAGGTTTTTTTATGCATTCATGAACAATTTCATGCTTTCTATCCCTTTATTTGTATCTCTCATATGGAAAAATTTTCAATTTTATCTTACTAAACATACTAGAAATATCATATCACATATCATATTTATCTATGCATTAGTGTAGAATTTCATACTCTCTAACCCTTGATTGATATCTCTCATGTGGAATGCTCTTTATAAACATATTACTATACAACTTATAACTATAATTAATTATTTAACATAATATCTCTCTATTATGTGTTATTAAATCAAGAATAAAATCCTTACATATTTAGAGGATACATTGCATAAGTTAACAACCTCATGTCAAGTTTCAATGTCATATCTTATGAACAAGAAAGAATTTCCTTCTCCTCCTCTCCCCTGAAAGGATGATAGCTGTTTTCCCTCTAACTAGGTCCATGCTATCACCCCTCCAAAAGGTGATATAGCCTATATTATTATTCCTAATGCATACATTTAGCCTATAGCTTCTTCAAATCCTTTTCAACATATGTGCTTACATGTTCAATGAAAAGTAACTAAGGTTTGCACTTGTGAGACTATAAGGGAGAAAATCACAAGTTTGAGCAAGTTAATTTCGGATTTACAAATGTAGAATCAGATATTACATGAAAAAATAAAAAAATTAGAAAACTAGATTATAATACAAAAGCCTCAAATCTATCCTAGTGTCAATCATGTATATCCACTTTCACTTAGTCAATTGATTGCAAGCAATGTTACATATCAAAAAAAGAAATACAAAAACGTAAATCTACAACTAGTGATTCAAAGATCAAGTAAGTTCAAGTGAGGTACTAAGGGAAATAATTAAATATAAATTGATAATAATACCTCCTCTACATCTAGTGAGAAGATCTAGATAGTATTGTGTATATCATAGAATACATGAGCATCACACAGATTCATGTTTGGCATTGAAAAAACATATATAATAGATAGTTGCTAATGAGGACCCTATATAAGGTAAATCCATCAAGAAATCCAAAGTGACATAGGAACACATTAAAAAAGGGTCAAATTCAAAAACAGTACAAAAGTGATTACCAAAGCATAACTCAAAACAACAAAGAGATCAAAAATCAAAAATAGAGAAAGAAATAGTACCACAAGCACAGGTAAATCATGAAAAAGATGCAAATATATCTCTTCAAAATGAGGTTCAACTTTAAAATAATTATGGTTTTAGTCAAAAATATCTATAATAGGTTGATTATCAATGTCAAAGGTTAAGCAAGTAGGCTCAAGACATCACTAATCATATTCTAGAAGTTGATAATGTCTATCACCAAGGTTTGGGATTTATTGAAAATCTTAAGGAAAATCATTCACAAACATAATTTATCAAAGGAAAAGATCTAGATACAATAAAAGGAAACACTATCATTCTATTGGTTTAAAATCAAGATGATAATGATGAGTAAAACAATATAGGTTATTATGATTTCCAAGATATTGATAATGAATCCAAATATTCATATTCATATTTATAGCCATTCCCTCATGCTTCAAAATCATGCATGATTCTTTTGTTTGATATCAGACACCATGATAGGGAGTCTCTCATGAGACTCATAGATTAGTATCATTTCTTCTCAATATTACTTGTATATAGCTTTCTTTCAATTGCTTGTACATAGTTTCTTTTTGCTTACTTGTACATAGTTTCTTAGTTTTTTGTGTACATGGTATCCTAATACTTGATTATACATAACTTATGTCAAAATACCAAAAAAAATCAAATATATCAAAAATCCAAAAACATTCAAATATATCAAAAATACAAAAACATTCAAATAATTAAAAAACCCAAAAGTATTTTAATTATATGTATTAATCAAGCTTTACATTTCTACTATCATGTTAGACTTACATTTTTTATTCAATGTTATTGTTTATCAATTTATTTAAATTACCATGTTTCACTTGATATTCTTTGTGTGTGTCTATTGACTTTTATATCCTTTATTGCTTAACTCTACCCATTGAGGGGTCATCCTACTACATTGAGAACATACATCAATACATTTACCCATTGGGGGCATATTCTACATGACTACACCATCCAAGTTATGTCATTCCTACACCACACACTCTAGTTATCATATTGATGTACATTACTTAGTATCTTACATAGATTATTCTATTGAAACTCACTTGTATATAGCACTTGTGTATCTCTTAGCAGACACCTAGTCATGTACTCTATCTTGCATACTTTCATTTCTTTCTTTGATTATTTAGATGTGATTGTATTTATAGTATATTACATGATTTCCCTTCTTGCTTTGAATATCTAGATGTGATTGAATTTGTTAGTTCCTATTTTTTATCCTATGTGTGCCTTAAGAAATTTTCCAATGTCCTTTACTTTTATTCGTGTGTGTGCCTTAGGACATTTGTTAATGTCCTTTGCTTGTACTCTTCTCATGTGTTAGTGGCCCTTGTACCAACCTTTTTTGTTTTAAATTGTATTTATATGTGGCATTTCAACATGCCTTGTATGTTTGCTTGATAGTTTGAGTGACATGTGCCTATGTCCCTTGTTCACTTAGCCCCTTAGCCACTCTTGTATGCTTCTTGCTTCTTGCCTTGTGTGTTTGTTGCTTGTTTTCTTCTCACTATTTGTAATGACATGATCCATATCATGCATTATCTTGCTTTCCTAGATGACATGATGGACATCATGCTCCATCCCTCCTTAACACATAATAACTAACAACTAACTAGACTTTTAGTTGTAGTTTACTATATTTCACATGTTATTACATTGTTATATCTATCTAGGCATACCCTTATTGATCTAATAATCTCTTTTACAAACTATGTTATATCTTGAGACATATTTTTGATTATCATTGCTATATCATGTATTTCAAAACATAACACACTTGCATGGATTTTCCTTCTAAGGTTAGTCATTGTAGGATATTTATTCCTACCTTCAGCAGAGGGGGAAATAAATAGGGATTTTGTCATAGAGATTAAGAGCTCCTATCGATCAAAAAATTATCTTTCAAAACACCTAGAATAGTATCCAAACTTCAAACTAGGTATAATAGACTAGGCAGATAGTGATAATTATAGAACAATCATCAAAATTAGCTAAGTACAAGAGCACTAAGATGGGACTATAGATCAAAATCCATGTTTTAGACACCAGTGATTAGGGGTAATGTGCATGGCACATTTATCTTATTTTCTTTCTGAGTTTAGTATATTACCTAGGTATTTTCAATAATTTTGTGCCTTATTCCATTTATAGGTGGTCGGAATCATTTTTGAGTGGCTTCTACATAAGCCTATTTCCCAAATTTAGAGTGGATTTCATACAAGCCTAATCTCCACCTTTTTTGAGTGGCTAAGAGTGGCCTAGTTTCCAACATACATTTGGATATCCACACTAACATTGTCAGATTACATAGCATTCATGGGCTTCAATGTCCATCTCATAAAAACATATTTCATACTGTTATCATTTCATAGCTTCACTTCATGGGGAAATGATGGATCCAACAGACTAGCTAGCCTTTGCATTCTTGAACCATCTATTCAGAGGGATTAGACACATAGTCTAAACTTTGATTAGCACATGCATGATCACATAACTTTAATTATTGGATGATGATGAATCTAAAGGGATAACCTTTGCATTCTTGAGCCACTCATAGGGAATCAAGCATTTATCATTATTCATGATATTACTCTTGGTATAACACATATCCATTATCATCCATCATCACTCAACATCATAATAAATTTTGTATTAGTTCACGTACCTAGTGAGGTGTATTCATTCCTTTATCTTCATCTCATTCTTACCTAGCTTTGTACAATTCTTATTTTAGAAATAGCATATCGAGTAAGAATTGATCTAATTTTTATTTTTCTCTTATAGATTTACATTTGACAATGTGCTCTCTCTATACACACCCAACACCACACAACTTCATGAGCTTCACCTTTATAGGTATGTTCAGATACACTTTTAATTTTTCCTTTATCTTAGTATTTCACTTTGTTGCATCACTAGAATAAAAGGGGGGGGGGGGGGAATTTACTCATATAAAATGTAAAAATTGGTAGCTTGAGTGTGGCTTGTGACACCCAACTCATAGGTCCCTCTTACTTGCTCTCATGACCCTCATAGGCACCTTTTCACTGATTCCCAATCATTTTCAGCCTTCCAAATAGTGATTCCACCTCCTCCAAGAAACATTTACCTAGTCAATCCTATCCCCCTAGGTCCCATACCTTCAAGACAATAACACCCAACTTGGAATATAGCACCAAACCCTAGGGTGTCCATTTCTACCACTCCTATCTAATTTCATTTTTACCTCCAATGGTCACATCCTTTGGGTTTATATCCTTCTTCTTGTCATCCTCACATGAATACATTTGACGCATGACCAATATATCTCTATAAAATCCCATTACAAGTTTATTTAGAAGGGGTATGCAAATGTCACAAAGGAAGCAAGAGTACTCAAGTATATTTACCTATTCTCTACATACATCCATATAATATAGCCACAAGCACATAAAAATCCTCACACTAGTCTCTAGCCACCTCAAGCACACCTATTTTATCATTTTTGCATTTTCATAACACTATTGCATAAAGCACATCAAGTGAGAGAACTACATCTGGATTGATCCTTCTTTGGAGTATTGATATGTAGGAAACATGCCCATACAAGGGATGTGGATACAATTTTAGTGAATCTTACATACACTAACCCCCCCTCTATCTAAAATTTTATCAAATCATAATTGAGTCAAGGGTTTGAAGGCTAAATCAGCTATATAAGGAGTTTTGTAGACATCTACCATCTAAAATTTCATAGGTATGCTCACACAGGGATAGAGAACAAAACCAAAAAAAATTAGGTCTCCTATAAATTAGTGGTATTAGAGGAATATATCAATAGAACCTAAGGTGTCCTATTTTTTTAATCTTATCCTTTCATAAAATGAAGGCCAAATCCTGATTCATGACACTAGCCTAGTCTGACATAACAAATTCTAGACCCTATCTCAGTCATCTCAGTCTAGTTTTAGCTAAGATACATTTATATTAATTTATTAATACTTTTAGAAAGGTTAAAATTATAATTAAATTATAAAAATTATTAAATTAATTATATAAATATTATTTACTAATTTAATTAACTCAGGCCCTTAACTAAATTAGGAATAATACTCCAATATTCCCAAAAAAGTTAAATCAGAGACTATTCCACAATGTTAGAATGGATTTAAATGGTGAAGAGAGAATTAATTAGCTAAAGGTATTTTAAATAGTTGTATTTTGTGTTTTATACCCTATATACACCTATAGGACCTTACATAGCCAATTTTAGCTGACTAAAAGGGGCAGAGAGCAAAAATAATAGGTTTTTGATGTGGGTATATCCCAAACATTAAGAAAATGGATCCAAAAAAATAAAAAATGACTCTAAGGAACTCTAAATGGATATATAAACATTTAATTTAATCCTAAATATATAATTATCATCTATGAGAATCATCTTTGGGTCAAAAAGGTAAGAAACATAGTCATTAGAAAGAGACCTATGACTGGTCCTAATGGAAATCCAACCTCAAGCTGTAAGATGAATAAAAAATAGATGAAATGAGTTTTTTTGAGTTTTAAGGAGGTAAAAAACACTTGATACTAAAGTCTTAAGTACATAATCATTGCTTACAAACTCACTTTTCTTGAGTAAGCATGGTCAACTTATTAGTCAGTCCTAACTGATTAAGAGCACTTATCAAGGTGAAAAAAAAGGTTATAAGAGTTTTTGAACATCCTAATCATGGTGTAAAACAAATTTTTGTACTCTCATGATATATATAATGCAAATAAAACACCCTAAACAAGAAATACATAGTCCATTCCTTAAACCTTGCATACAGTCTATTCCACACAGGTTTGTCTTGGGTTTTAAAGATTCTAGAAGATCAAATGATATGAAAAAAGTATAATTTTTTTTATAATCTCATAAAAACTTTGATAATAATATCAAATATCTATTTCATTAGATAATATATAGGAATTTCCCTTTATTTTTTCTCAAGTAGAGGGTACTTCCCTAGGAGCACAAACCCTATAATTTTGAGAAAGGGAGTTAAAGGGATGAGCCAAGAACTAATTAAGCATTGAATAGATGTTTTTAAATTTGATTTAAAATATATTAAAACATGATAAACCGTTCACAAAATGATTAAACTCAACAGGGTGGCCTAGACCATAGGGGTTATAGTCAGGTCTATTAGGCAGGGTTTTGGTTTATAGCCTAAATGAGAAGTCATTTTCAATTCCAATTATATGTGAGCTTTATAACTAGTTATAAAAAATTTTATGGGATGAATTTAGATGTTTTAAATATATTTATATTCATATAAATCACAAGGAAATCCATTTTTGTCTTAGGACCAATTAAATTTTGCAAGGAATGGAGAAAAGAGCTCAAGTGGGCAAAGTTGGAAACTCATATATTCTTGGATGTTATGTGTGGGAGCCTAAGATTACTGGAAATTTAAAATGGGGTCATTAAAATAAATATTTTGTATTTTTTTGTCATTTATAATGTCCCATATTCATGAATGAATATTAAGAGGGTAAAATAGACCTAAACTCACCAAAACCTTTCCTAGTGACTAGTTTGAGAAGATGGAGTAGTTAGTGAATTTAAATGGAATAGTTTACATAGAGTGATGATTGGATTTTTTAGGGGACTCTCTCATGCTCCTCTAAATCCTTTTTTACTATATGGAATTGTATGAATGGAGTATAAAATAGGGGTTTCTTGACATTTTTGTGTGTTTTACAAGTTATAGAAAGAGTCTAAAGATGCCAATCACATGGGAGGTAATATTGAGACTTAAGATAACTCCAAACTATAATTTATTGCTTCAAAACAACTATTATGTGACTCAATAGGATCTATCATCTCATCTAATTAGAACTGGTATAGTGAACATGATAGTGAGAAGGGTGAAAACTTTAAGTGTAAGCCTATTTAAGATACACTTAAGAAATATAAATACATGTAGGGTCTTGACACATGTATTTCACCATTATTTATGTATTTTTATTATAAATTGAATCCAATTTTGAGGCAAAGTGTGAGGGGTGATTGAAAAGGGAGTTTTTTTAATTACAAGCAGTGATTGCTCACTTTTAAAGAAATCTATGTGATTAGGAATGCATAAAATACATGGAAGATCATGTATACAACCATTATCTCTCATTCTAATCATGAGATCTATCCCTAGTTATTTTTGGGATGTTCCAATAATGGGAATCATGAAGATAGTTTTTTGAGCTAGCAAAAGGAATTTCATGCCACATTTCAAGAGTTTCATGCCTTGGATTGACACTTGTACTTTCTAACTTTGCATTATCAATTTCACATTATATTTTCATGCATATGTAACCCATTTTATTATCTTGACACTTGTCCTTGTGACCTTTGGACTTATTTATTCTCTTATCTCTCTTAAGTTATATAAGAACTAGTCATTTTGGCTATTGTAAGGATGTTCCACCTGAGTATGGTGAATTTTTTCTCATTTGCATACCATGGATCAATAAAGAATACAAATTTTACCTCTTTTATGAGTATTGATAGTGTGTTCACTTTAATTATTGACCTTTCTTAGTGATGACTATTGTTCCCTTAACATTATTGTCTCATTCTCCCACCTATTTACATCTTGAAAGCTTTTTTTTGTAGGCCATGTGAAGTGTTCTATGAAGTATCAAGGTTGAGTGAGTTATTATATTGAATAGTAACATTTTAGGCCTCTTTTCTATTATTCTTATCCTAAATATTAATCACAACATCATAATGAAATACTGATGTGAGAAGATTCATATTAGAAAAGTGTATGCCTAGTTAGTCTCTTGGTCTCATATGTGACATACAACTGGTTAGTAATCATCAATTGAGTTGGTGTATCATCACCTTTAAGATAGTTTAATTTCAATTTTATCTCCCTTTTTTATTACAATCATAGGTGTAATAGTGATCTAAAAGTGGTACATAGAGGGATCTATCCCTATCTAGAGATTCACCTCATTCTTAAGCTACCCACAACCTATAGGTGTTTTAATCATGAAACTTAGATGAAGAGAGCTAAGACATATCCTCAAAGGGTAAAAATATAAGTGGCAATAGTTTTTGGTATGCCTAGTGGGACTCATTGTCCAAGAAGTTGAATTTTTTTTGGTGTTGTCTTTCAATGCATCATCCTTTAGAAGCATCTATCCAAGCATAAATGGTGACTCTAAAGTTACATCAGCTGATCAAGTAGCCTAGGTTTCCCTTTTGAAGATTATTTATAGTATTTTTTTGTGTTCTTACTTCCCAATGAATTTCCATGGATAGTTTTGGTGTTGAGTAATATTTTACACAAGTTGATGAGATATCTCAAGCATATGTAATTTCCTATCAGCATTTGTATGATTCTTGTAAACCATATCATGATCCTTAACAACTCCAATATGACCCTTATCAACCTTTTCATGAGTTTTATCAATCATATAACCATCCTTCTCAATATCTTGCTCCATCTAGTCAACCTAGTCACTTCTCAAGTCAGTCTAATTCAAGTTTCAAGAAAAATATCATGGGATATGAGAGGTAAATGATAAATCTTAACACAAAAATGGGACATGGTCAAGATGTTCCTAGTTATCTCATTCATAATATGAGATATTCATTAAATCTGGTTAAAAGAGAGTGGGTACCTATTGAGAGAGCAAATTGGCAAAGGCTCACAAGTGAGATGCTAGATGTGAGTGGCTTGGTTTCATCCTTATAAGATAAGATATAAATTCATGAGGAATAGCCTCACCAAATATATCATCCCTCATATCCACCTCCCCAATATTTATATCAATTTTACTTGAGCCTTACTCATGAACCAAATCAAGCTTATCAAAGTCATATGTTTCCCAATCAGTTGGAAGAGAGAGTTGAAAAGACAAACTTTGTTTTTGAAGCAAACCTTGATAGTTATATTTTGTTAAATAGTAATAAAGTGAATAAATCATTCTTATCAGTAAAGGAATTGGAATATAATACCTCATTGACCTCTCCTATTACATCCCCACCTCAAGAAGAGACTTCTATATATGAAATCTAAAGTTGGAGATAAGGTGGAGAATCTTAGCCTATGTAGATCCCAAGTTTCTTGAACACTTCATCCAATCCTCAAATTACATCACTAACTAAAGAAGAGACTCTTAATCCTAACATTCTAATCTGTAATAAGGTAATGGAATCATGGGAAAAGAAAGGGGATAAAATCCTAGATAAAGAGTGTGAAGTTGAGAAAGAGCTTGATATTATACAATCCCCCCCACCCTTCCTCAAGAAACCTCTTTTTTTTCATATCATCCCTATAGTATTCTCTATCCTCATGAAGATGCCTATCAACTTCAATAGAAACTTTTCCAAGATAACCTATCCAAGTAAATTGAAGAGTTAGAGTCAAGAATGAAATTATTAAGTCAAGGTGTGATGGAAGGTTTAGAGCCAAAAGAAGGTCCTGCGATTGAACACACCCCATATAACCTTCCTCAATAGAGTGATTAAGATGAATAATATTTCAATGAAATTATTGTAAAATTTAAGGAATAAAATAAATATATTTTATTCCAAGGTTTTCTTCCTCTTCCTCAATAACTTCTGAAAGGATCCCCTACATTCATTCTCAATCTGATGTTGAGTTCTATGTTCCAATTCCATCAACTAGTTCATCTTTTCCTCACCCTATCACCCTTTACCTTGATGGAAATATTATTTGGGAACCTAAATATGATTATTTGGTTACTAAAAATTCATAACTCTTGCTTGAATAAAACATAGCTCTTGGAAGCCTCATTGGACTAGGTCACTTGATTACAAAATACCTAGCATTGGTATCACTAAGAAGGATAAAGAAATTGAGGATGGTTCAGTCCCTGAGAATCAAAGTTAGGTTATGATAGTTTAGTTACAACTTGATATCCCTCAAGAGGTCCTAAATGCTAAATAAGATGTGATTTATTATGTTGAATATTTTGATTGTGTTGATATTGAGGAATGTCTTCCTTGTGTCAAAGTAGAGGAAATCATCATTGGTTTTTCCATCACTATCCAAGATATCATATATGGGTAATAAAAATTCTCTAATCAATATTGGGATGATTTTTTTTCAATCATTGGAGCAAGTTATACTCCTCTTAAAGGAATCTATTCAAAAATGGAGAAGGCAACCTTGACACTCAAGTGGGTATGCAAAGCAGAAATAACTATTCAAATTTGTTCTTTCAAGAGGTATATGCATCCCATGATGATATGTTTGAAATAATAAAAATGGTTTATCATCATCTTAACCAATTGGGATAAATACATCAGATTTTGAAGGATAGAACAAGCTTATATTAGCCTCAATCTTCCAAGGAATAAGAAACTACTCCTCTTGAATCCATGCCTACCAAGAAGATATAAGTTGATCATGAGATGAAGAGTGGGAAGTAGTATGAAGTATGTATACAAATTCAAGAGGAATACATTTACATTGGATACCTATTTAAGGATGATCTACTTGAGAATAGATCAAGTGAAGTGTCAAGGAATAGATCTAATCTATCAAGAATCCAATCTAAGGAGCAACACACTTAGCAATATGATTCATCTCATGAAGAATAAGATTCAAGGAAATTTCCTTTTGATCTTGGAAAGGAATTATGCTTAATTTTTATTTATGCATAGTTTTTTGTTTTTTTTATTTCCCTAAATGCTTTGAGCACATGTGTGTGTCTTGTTAGTGTGTTTACTTTACTTTGTGTGTGTCCTTTAGTTTATGTGGTTGAGGTAATTAGTTGTCTTGTATTGGTCAAAGCCTTGTTTTCAAGTGTCAGGTATTCTTGTTTGTCTTAGACTTTAGATGACTCTCTAATCTCATAGATAGGATAAGGCTACCGATCTTTAGTATAATAGGCATACTACCCCTGTGAGTCACCATTTTGTTGACCAAATTTGACCCTTTAGGTCAAATTGGGACCCCTATAAGTAAGAATTGATATTTATATGTTTTAAGGTCTAATATTTTTTCATAGGGTGTGTTATAATATTTTTGATGTGATTTAACGCCATATTAGCCTTGGTCTTAGTCATTTTAATCTTTGTCTTTTTGAGCCATTTAAAGGTCATAAAAGGGGGCATTTAATGACTTGTACGAACTCATTAATAAATTTAAAGGTTTAAAAATGTGATGTCACATTAAATGTGTCCTATTATTCCTCAATCAATTGTTTCTAATTGAAAAATGGTAGGTTATTTAGAGGAAAGAGTAGTTTTCTTAGAAAAAAGAAGAGTTTGGCACTTGTACAACCCATAAAGGAGTGTGACACATGGGATAAGGTTTTAATATGACTATTCAGCTTCCTAAGACTCATTTAAAAACTTGGAATACTTTTTAAGTTCATAATTTGAGCTAAAACGATTATGCTCCTTCATCTTCTTTCTAGACACATAGAAATAGTCAGCAAGTTTATGCTTAGTACAGCTAGTTCGATAAGTTCTATGTCAAATGCATTTGGGAGGTGAATTTAAAATTATATAGATCCATTTACATAAAAATATTTTTAATATATTTCATTTTTGATTTATGAATCATCTCTAACAATTTGACTGTGTTTTTATTCTCACTATTTCCTACACCCTATAGGTTTTGCTTTGGTTTGGATAAGTCCATATAATCCAAAAATTGAGATTGATTATAAATTATTTTTAATCTCTCCTCTCATTATTACATTCTTGGTTTCATTTTTTGAAAATATATCATGGGCTAATTAGCTTAGTTTTAAAGTTAATGTCCCAAGTGGAATGGTAGTCAAGATCACTACTTACAGAAGGTTTTACTCTTTTCAAGGGCTTCTTATGAATGGGATATGTTGTTTTACATGTTTAAATTCCATAATTACCACCTACCTTCCATTTTTTGTCTTATAATACCATTATTTGATCAAACACCCTATCTTATCACACTCATAGTCAACCTTTTGCTTGTTCTCAGCTACAACCATGATGTTTGAGAAATGGATAGTCCAAAAGGTATTTTACATATTTTTTTATGTGAATATTCATATTAAACCTTCCAAATATCATAAAGGGTTTGTGACGATAGTCATATGTAACATATAGAGTCAGGCAGGAATGAATAGACATCTATGTTAGCATCTATAGAAGGATATCACTTTGGAACCAAAAGTATTGACACTTGTTTCAAATTTGTAAATTTTGAAGAGTGAATTTACAGGTATTGAGATAAGTTTGTAACCAATTGAAATATATATTCCATAAACATGAACCTTTTCTACTCATTGCTTGTTTATATGTAACTCAAAATGTCTACACCTGTAAGTGTCCTCATGGAAACTAAGCACATTGAGAAGGAGAATTTGAGATGAGTAGGGTCCTTGATAATTAAAAGAGTCCATTTTTAATCCTTGTAATAGGTCTAAGATCCAAATTAATATCTATATCTCATTCCCATTTCCTGGACTTACATATACTGCTTGCACAGTGGAATGCCCACCTACAAATGGTTCCACAGAGAGCTAGGATGTCATATGGGAGTGTTGAAACAAGTGGTGAAAATCCCTTTTGGATTATAGTATGTTTAATAGATCATAACATACACATAATAGTTTATTAGTTTGTAGGAAATATATGAGGAGCCTTCCAAAGGCAATGGCTATAGCTTTAGAGACCAATTCCCTAAAAGCATAAAATAGTCTGGACCATTTTTGTCAAGGGCATACAACAAGGTCAAAAATGACTTTGATAAATATTGATGAATAAACCTAATATCCCCCATATATTAAAATATCTATGTAAAATATGAAGGTGATATGGTTTGTATAAAGTGGTTGTTAGTAATCCTAAAGATGTACCTTTAACCACTAAATTCAAATAGTGAAACCTACAGGATCTGAGTTATAAAAAGACTTATTCACCCAAGGGTGTAGTATGATACCATGCCACCATGTTATAATGGTTTTAGATGGCTAAGAGAGAATTAATCACCTAAAGTTATTTTAAATATTTGGAGTTCTATTTTTTGGAACCTATATAGCCTTACATAGCCAGTTGTAGTTGATTGACAAGGGTAGAGAGCAAAAAGATTAATTTCGTGATGTGGGTATAGCCCAAACATGAAGAAAATGGATCAAATTAAATACCAAATGAATATAAATAACTCTAAATGGATTTTTAGACATTTAATTCAAGCCTAAATATGCAAGGATCATCTACAGGAATCATCTTTTGTTCAAAAAGGTTGGAAACACAGTCAGTCAAAAGATACCTATGACTGGTCTTGATGGAAATCCAACATCAAGGTGTAATATGAATAAAAAAATAGATGAAATTATTTTTTTAAATTTTCAATGAAGTAAAAAACAGGTCTTAAGTACATAATCAATTCTTACAAACTCACTTTTCTTGAGTAAGCATGGTCAGCTTATCAGTCAAGCCTAACTAAGTACGACCATAGCTCAAGGTGAAATTATAGGTTATAAGAGTATATGAAATTTTTTAACATAATAATCATGGTGTAAATAACCTTATGATACTCTCATGATGGATATAAATCAAACAAAAGACCCTAAACAAGCAATACACAGTCCATTCCTCAAACATTGTATACAGTTCATCCCACATACATTTGTCTTGGGTTTTAAATATTTTGGAGGGTCAAATGATATTAAAAAGGGATAAAATTTTATGTATAATGTCCTCACAACTTTTATATTCATATCAAATATCTATTTCATTTGAGAAACTAGGGGAAGTACCATCTATTTTGACTTAGGTAGATGATACTTCCCTAGGAGCACAAACCCTACAATTTTGAGAAAGGGAGTTAAATGGATCATCCAAGAAGTAATTGAGAATTGAATAGAGGTTTTGAAATTTGAGTCAAATCTAAGAAAAATTTATAAACCATTCAAATAAGGATAAATCTCAACAGGGTGGCCTACACCACAGGGGTTATAGTTAGGCCTACTAGGTAGGGTTTGGGTCTATAACCCAAATGAGAAGTGATTTTCACTTCCAACTATAGGTGAGATTTATAACTACTTGGATAATGTTTATAGGATGAATTTAGATGTTTTTATTCTCTTTTTATTTGTATAATTCATAAGGAAATCGATTTTTGGCTTAGGGCTAATTCAAGTTTGTAAGGAATGGAGAAAAGAGCTTGAGTGAGCAAAGTTGGAAGCTCATATCCTCTTGGATGCTATGCATGGGAGCCAAATAAGCTTGAAAACGTTAAATGGAGTATTAAAAATCACTCTCATGTAATTTTTTGGAAGTTATAATGTCCCATATTTAGGAATGAAGCTTAAAAGGATAAAATAAGCCTAAACTCACCAAAATCCTTGTTAGTGACGAGTTTGAGAAGATGGAGAAGTTAGTGCATCTAAATGGAATAGTTTGCCTAGAGTGATGATTTTATGATTCATGGGACTCTCTTATTCTCCTCCCCATACTTTTGGAATATATGTAACAATATGTATGGAGTAAAAAATAGGGTTTTCTTGACATTTTTATGTGTTTTATAGGTTCTAGAAGGAGTCTAAATATGTCAATAACATGAGAGATAACCTTGAGACTTAAGATAAATCTCCATGACAATTTATTTGTTTATAAAAACTCCTAAGTTCCTCAATAGGAGCTCTCATCTTAGCCAGTTAGAACTGGCATAGTGAACTTGATAGTGAGAAGGGTGAAAATTTCAAGTGTGAGCCTATTTAAGATACATCTAAGTAATATAAATCCATGGAGGGTATTAAAACATGTATTTCACCCCATTTTATATATTTAAATGATAAAATTAATCCAATTTTAAGGCCAATTGTGAGGGGTGACTACAAAGGGAGTTTCTTTGACTACAAGTAGTAATGGCTAATTTTTAGAGGAATCCAAGTGATTAGGAATGTAGCTAATGCATGAAAGATCATGTATAAAATGATTCCTTATAATTACAATCATTAGATATATCTATAGTCAATTTTTGGATGTTCCAATAAGGGGAATGATGAAGACAATTTTTTGAGCTAGTAAAATGAACTTCATGCCACATTTCAAGAGTTTCATGCCTTGGATTGACACTTGTACTATATAACTTTGCATGATCAATTTCAAATTCTCTTCTCATGAAAACGTAACTCCTTTTCTCATCTCAAAACTTGTCCTTTTGACCTTTGGACTTATTTATTCTCTTTTCTCTCTCAAGTTATATAAGAACTAGCCATTTTGGCTATTGTAAGGATGATCCACCTGAGTATGATAAATCCTTGCTTATTTGCATACCATGGATCAATAAAGAATATTAATTCTACCTCTTATATGAATATTCATAGTATTTTAAATTTAATTATTGATCTTTCTTAGTGATGACTATTGTTTCCTTAGCTTTGTTATCTCATTCTCCCACCTATTTACAACTTGAAAGCTTCTTCTTGCAGGTCATGTGAAGTGTTATATGAAGTACCAAGGTTGAGTGAGTTATTATATTTAATAGTTCCATTTTAGGAATATTATCTAGTCATATTAGCCTAAACATTAATCACAACCTCATAATTAAGTATTGATGTGAGAATATTTAGATTAGAGAAGTGTATACCTAGTTGGTAGTCATTAATTTATTTGGTGTATCACCACCTTTAGGATAGTTTAATTTAATTTTTTTCTGCCTTTTACTTAAAATCATATGTGTATTAGTAATATAGAAGGGTGACATCAAGGGAGCTATCCCTATCTAGAGATTTTCCTTATTTGTAGGCTACCCACAACCTAGAGGTGTTTCAATTGTGCCACTTAGATGAGGAGAGCTGAGACATATCCTCAAAGGGTGAAAACACAAGTGAAAATAATTATTTAAACTTCCTTATGTACTTCACATTAATATAAAAAATTATCATAATCATAACCACATCATGTAATATCATCATCACATCATAAACAAAAACATAAATTATTAACATAATCACCACCTTTACAAACAAATCAACTATAACCATCACAAAGTCATAACCACATATACCATATCCAATTCATGTATAAATATAAATTAGGAATCATGTACTCATTAAATTTCATCATAAACACAATCATCATAACCACATCATAAACATCATCAACATCTTAACATTTATCACATTCATATAACTATGATCCATAATCTATAACCATAAAAATAATCACATCATAACCTTGTATACCTAAGCATAACCAATAGCCATAACCATAATCATACAAATATCATAATCATAATCATCTCAAAACATGAAATTAAATGATCACATCCATAAATAATATCATCTAATACCATAATCATAGTGTCATAACCATCATCCTAATCACCAAAAAACATCACATTAGCATCACATACTCATATTAGGATTATCATAGTCATCCATAACCATAACATCATAATAACATCAATAACATTAATCCATCCCAAACATCATCATGAACATAAATTAAAGAAACATATCATAACATGCCTAGCTAGGTGAGTCCACATCAACATCATCATTAGCATAACCATAATCAATATGACATCATCAATGATCCACATGAACATCACAACCATGAACAAAGGATCACATATATATCTCATAAATAATTATCATAGTGTATACAAAATATACATGTCTCTCAAAACAAATATACATCTCTCTATATTGGATTTTAGGTTGATATCAAATTCATATGGAACATCAAAAATATAATGTACCACAAATAATCTATGATCCTTAGGCACCACTACCTCCTAGAGCCTACCCTCATACACTTGTTTTTCTACCTATAGATGCATCCCACTAACATAGTATCACCATCCTAGCACCACCTACAATCTTAGACCTATACTCACACCATCAGGGCTCATTTGGTAGGTACCTAAAGACCAAGGTCTCATAGTATCATAGTTCCTCCATAGTTACTACATATCTCTACATTGAGATAGTCCCTACTAGTCATGCAACTGCTGGTAATCCACCTATAACCTATTGGAGAGAATCTCTCTCTTTCATCACCAAGGCTATATGAGACCTAACCTAATCTCTCTCTATTATTATAGAAGCCACCTAACCCTATGTTATTTTCAAGGATGCTTATGTTGTGGCCAAATTTTCTCATGCCTCTCCCTCTTTATGATTACTACCCATACATATGGGGTAACCCTCAACATTTGAACCTACTGACCATATCTTCTTGACCACCATCATCACCCCTAAAATTGATCATAGCATAGTGTTCCTATTACCATGTAGGATATACATTTATAACACTTACATCATCCATGTCTAACCTCATAGGCAACTCCTCATGATTAATTAAATCATGTACTAGTTATATAATAAGTAGTGGAAACTTTGCATCCTCCCTTTTGTATCTTAGGAATGCCTCAAGTATATCTTGAACAAGGCTGAACTACCTTTGTACCTTGTCAAATGTAATGAGCTCTATGTCATGATCTATCCTGCCATAGATATATTTGTAGCTCTAAAGAGACAAAGTATGCCTCCTATAATGTGCCCAACCTAGAAACCTAACATAAGGTCTCCAAATCATGTCTCTCATAACTAAGGCATCTAGTTGGCCCCTGTACCACTCTATATCATGTGATCCTCCTCCTAGTTATAAGAGGGAATAATTAGCTCTTCACCTCATGTATCCAAACCTATAATCCATCTATGAAAAGCCCTCCCAAGGTAGCCCCATAAGTCTTAGCACCCTAATGTACTCATAATCCCAATAATGAAGAAAAAACAAACACTGATCCCATATATCCTATGGGTGTGGAAACCTCACATCTCTTGATAAATCTAAAATAATAACACTGGTAGCCACAAAAAAACTATGTGACCCAACCACATCTTTATAATAACCCCTAAAAACAAGTAAGGGAACCTTTCACTGCTACAATTTTGTAACACAACACATCATCATTATCATCATCATTGTGAACAATCACCTTATATCCATGTCCCTATGATATAGTGATGTGTAATATATGCCTCATGAGTGTTACCTCATAAAATAAAGGTCATCTATGTATAATATATCTATCTTCCCATCCTATTCATCACTCTTAATATGATTGATTAGCTCACCCTAAATAGGTAGTTGCATAATCTTATGGATGTCTTTAGGAAAGATAGTCAACTCATCTATAAGAAGTAAGAAGGTGTTAATGACAAGGTCCCATATCTCAATGAGTGCCACTAATATTTCCACATATTGACGTACATGTTATTATTACCTCGTGTCTTTGAGGCACACATCCTCTATGTGCTTCCAATCAATATCAGTCATGCCCTGCTAAATCTCATCTAGTATCTGGGGCACTCTATCCCCCATCTATATCTACTCCTACACCTATTAGGTTTGATGTAAATAAAAACCTTAGTTCACTAGCATATTTTTCATATGAATTCTACCACTTACACCTACCCTTATTCCAATCTACTCAACTCATAACATTTACCTAACATTTGAGCTATACCTATTACTTTAGCCCATCATTTGACTTTTTTAAAAACCCTACTCCTTAACCTAACTTGCTAACCCCTTCACCTAACCCTTTAAACTAAACCATAACCCTACCATTTTAACCTTCTAACTATCAATAATTTACATGAACCCTAATACTATTCTAAAAAAAAATTAACTCATACATTGACCATCGATAGTCAACTATTCTTATAGTTTACTATCGATGATTAGGTGACTGACCAATAATAATCACCACATAGTGGCCTATTTATAATCAATTATCCACCACTAATATTTTATAGTAGACCATCGATGATCAGTAGTGACTAGAAATGACTGGAAATAATTGTCGATGGTCACTCTAAAGTGACCATCAATGACCAAACCTAAACCCTACCACTCAATTTTTTTTACCAAACCTCACAAATAGATTTAAAAACTACCTACAACTACCTCTACCCCCTTTTTCTACCCTACCCTCATAAATTTTGAATCTAGCCTACCATTTCAACCACACATTTACAAAAATTATCAAAGCATACACCTAGTTCAAAACCTTAACCCTAGGTCAAACAATAAAAAAATACCCAAATTCAAATAAACATTCATTTGTAAAAGATAAACTAAACTATCAATTCAATAAAACTACCTACCTCATTCCTTGACCATCATCGAAGAGGAAATTTTGGGATCAAACCACCTAGCCGCATGCCCTCCCTCATCTACATAACATCCTAATCTGATCTAGCTTTAAATAAATCTCTCACTTGACTCAATCACTCACTCCAACATCTTAGAAAATCCATAATAATCACCATTACTTTTCTCAACATGATAGAGAGAGAAATCATCAATGGTTTCCAAATAAGGCAATAAATTCTTTAGTGATTCTTTTATCTATACCCTTTTAGGGATGATAGATGACTATCGATGGTCATGGTGATCATCGATAGACAAAATTTTAAGGATTTTTCCTCCAACCCATAATTTTCAAGTAATTTTTAACCCAAAAGTGTATCCAAACTACTCAATAATGGAGATTGGCTTCTTTAATAAACACAAATAAACCACATCAACCTCACAACTAGACATTTTAGCCCAACTTTCACATGTTTTTGTGATAAAGTTGCCTTGGTCCTTTTGAACATACCAACTACATTTCCATGTTGAATATTTTGAAATTATGCTACCTTGCACACACTCGACTAATTTTTGTCTTCATGGGAGAAAATTTATACCTTGGATACCCATGAAAATATTGAACTTGTCTTGGAGAATTGTATTTACAAGTATAGCCCTACCATCACATGCATTAATGTGGTCTAGTTGTAACTTGTTTTTTTAGTACCAACATTTATTTTACCAACCATATCAACCTAGTAATTGTGCAATCTTGGCTATCATAATTAGTCACAAATTATGTGCATTTTCACTCTTTAGTTCCCATCCTAACACCCACTTTTCAAGCCTATACCTGATTCTCTGTCACCTCATCAATTCTTGGTTTGAGGGGGAACACCTCCTCCTATGATCAGGGCAACCCAACCTTTGAACCATAATATATTTTTGTTTTGTAGCTTGTTAATACAAACTACAAAACAAAAAAGGGCAAATCTAGATACTAGAAAATTATACATGATAATTCTAGATGTTGAACTAACCCTTATACCACATTGGGACCCCTTAGGGAATTTTTTGCAACCTTACAACTACAAGCCTGAGTCAAGCTAACTTATTATGACTAATTTTTAACCAACTTAACCTTACTCTTGACTGTCGATAGTCACCCTAACTATTAATGGTTAGGCTTCACCACCGATGGTGAGGTTTTAACTTCTTGAACAGTCAAATCCAGTCAAATCTAGCTTGATTTTTTATATTTATATTATCAAATTCATGTATGAGCCAATGCATGTAAAAACTAAATTTAAACTACTTATTGAACATCTTGTTAACCTATTATTTCACCACTCCTTCATTCCTATAAAAAGAGAGGAGAAAGAGGTGAAAAGGGTTCCAAAATCAATCAATCCATCATCATTTACATCTAGAAGTAGAGCTTCTTACATTAGAAATTCTTTTTTTAGGTCTACTTCCAATGAACCAGTAAGTGTGACAGAGATACAAAGTGTTATTATCCATCAACCAATAACTAAATATCATTACTCTACTAAAATTTCTCCAATCTCCACTGATAGATTTATCAACCACCTCAACCCTTCTTTATATCAATAACCAACAAGCTAAGTATCTATTTTCACTAATTATTTACTTTATTTCTATTTCACATCCAACCCAACTCAAACTCACTTTTTAGAATTCCTCTCTATAACTTTATCATACTAATTTATTGAACTAGACCAAAACAATAGTAACTATCGATGGTCACCTTGATTGTTGATGGTCTATCCATAACCATCGATGGTTACCTAATCATCGATGGTCACCATAACCGCTAATGGTCATTGTGTGATAAATAAGTATCAAGTTGTTTTCACCCACCTGACCTCAACCAAATCCAACTTTCTACCTCTCTACCTGATCATAGAGCCTCACCATATTTTTTGAACCATACCTAATCCATTTGGCATTAATATCAATATATTTATTATTTTAATTAGTTAAATTCATCTAAACATTTATCAAGCACTTCTTGTGTTTGATTTTAGTATCTTCTATGATATATGCAAGTACTTATCTTTCACTTTTAGAAATTTATTGTCCAAAAGTTTGGATTAATAGACTCCTAGAAATATCATGCTTCTTGGATCTATCTTTCCAGATAATCCACCCTACTATCTAACTAATCAAACCACTTATTTAGTGCTTTTTTATCTATAGGTCATTCCTTCGAAGCCAAAGAGGAGTATCTATAATTGTCTAGATTAATGCATGCACAACATATCAGGTTATACTAGCCATACCCTTCTCGATTTTATTTTCTCTTTCTTCCAAAGAATATAATTGAAATTTCTCTAAAACACTTCTAATAATTCCTTTGGGACAACCCTCAGCTCAAAGATCATCTGATTGCTCAAGAACTCCATAGTTCACAAATGCAGCTATAATTCTTCCCCATTTATTGATCATGAATTTGAAATGTAAGATTGTGATCTAGCTTAAATAAACTAGTAAGGATAGGTGGATAGGTTAATTTTTCTATTAGAACTTAAACATTTTTTTAATCTAAACTTGGTTTTACGAAGAATTGCACATGTGGGATGAAAGATTGAGTTATTAAGACATAGTCATGTTTGCACTTAAAAAATATCCTTGGCTAGGATAAAGCTAAAACCATAGCTGATTGTCTCAAGATCAAACATTTGACCAAATCCCTAAACCTGGTTAACTTAGTTCCTAACTTTTACTAGAAAACCTAAAAAAACCTGAAAAATAAGAACTTATTACAAAATCAAAAGCTTTCCAAGTAAAGGCAATTTTGGTAATCTCCACAAGGGCTATGGATTCTTGGTTGGTAGTGGATCAAGGCCTTGAGTGGAGCCAAAGGCATCTCTATCAAGGCTATGGAAGTATGGCTAGTAACAAATCAATGCTCAAGCCTTCCCTATTCTAAAACATGGTTATCAATGAATATCCAAACATGTTGCAAGTAAATGTCAATGATTGAAGACACAAAACCTAGAAGTTGTCCCTTGAATCCCATGGGAAATAGTAATTGGAATCAAATCAAACACATAACACGGTTAGGATTTTATGTTTGATCCTAATTCTATAGATGCAAGGTTTGTTTTAACCATGAACCAATCTTGATAATGGCACTGATCAAGTGGAATAGGTAATATAGTTATTTATCTAAACCAGAGTCTTTGAATTTTAACATATTGCTATGTTTCCCTTAGATGTTGTCATTTGTTGAGGTTAACATACCCTCATTTCTAAAAATTGGGGACCCTCGTGTCAAATTATGTAATTTATATATTAAAATTTAAATTCACATGATAAGAGTGTCATTAATATGTTTTCACATTTTTTGTATTTTAATATCATTCACACCTTCATTTGGTTGGATTAGTTGTTCATAGTTCTCATTTAATATTGTATAATATTGCTAATGGTGAATCTTCTTATTTGAAATTGCAGGTTTAATGTAACCCTCATGAAATGGATCATGCTTTGATTTTATAGTTTAATCCCTACCTAGGTTTTTACTAGCCTTTGGTCTATAGAAATTTAAGATAAATCCATGTTTAAAGATTTTGAAAACTCTCCTTTATGAAACCCTAACATAGGTTATTTTGGACTAAATTCAAAAATTGGTAGGAATAATTTACATGGGAACACTTTAAAATTGCCATGGAATTAAGTTTAATATTTATACTAAGACTTGGGTGTGTTTTTAAACATAACCAAACCTTATCCTAAAATTATATACTTGTTCTCTTCATGTTCTAAGCCCCTTGTTCCTTTTTTATTTTATCATGGTCTAATTTTAAAGTTTGTAGGGTCCTTTTATTATGTTCCTAGCTTGGTCCAACTTTATTATTTACATGGTTCATCTTGTTACAAACTTAGACTAATGTCTTAGTCCTAGGGCCCCATTCATGTTTATTAACATAAATAAGACCTTAGTCTTAAGACTTTATCCTAAGTCCATTTATGTCTTCGAGTCCTAAATTAAACCATGTGCTTTTTATAGGATCAATGACCCATGTTTAATTTGTCAAGGTTGATTGAACAGAGTGAGGCAGACCCGATAAGTCAAATAACTAATCCATAGAACCAATATCATTCAATTACTTAGATCATGACCAATGACCCATGTTCGAGTGGATGCCAAAGATTGAATGGAGTGAGATCAAAGTGAGAAAATAAGAGGGTCCTTTTTTATTACATAGACTTAGCTTAAGTCTTTATCCTAAGGTTTTGATTGTATTTATTAATACAATAAAACCTTAAGATAAAATTTTATGTTATGACTTTACTATACACATGGTCCTTTTTTCATTATGTTTCTAACTTAGGCTAGAAATTAATATTTTACTAATCATGGGGTCCTCTTTATTTCATAATTTAGTTTAAAACCTTAAACCAAAGTTTATTCATATTCATTAATATGATTAAAAAAATTTCCTAGGCTTTATATATTTCTTGGACTTAGCCTTTTTTATAAATGTAAGAGCCAATCATGATCAACTAATTAGATTGTAATCTATGGCCCACATTCACTTCAATAGGATAAATCTAATGGTGTGATATCCATATTTGAGAATTTAGACCATGGAACCCAATTTAAACATCAAGCTAGTTATAGATAATCTATGTTACACATTGATTCATACACACTAGATCTAATAAAGCAAGATCAATGAGGACTTTTTAAAAAAAGTTTTGAGTTAAAATTAGACCAACACATTGAAAAAAGGATTCCCAAATAGAACTGATAGAGTGCAGAGAAAACCAAAATATGATAAGTGGAAAGATTAGCAAAGGATCTTGAATATGAGCTTAAATTGAATGATTGCATGAACATTAAAGACATTCAAATGAACATCAAATGATGGTCATAAGGATGTCAAATGATGGTCACATGGACATAAAATGATAGTTACATAGATGTAAAATTTAAGCTCAGTAGAGATTCCTAATCATGATCTTAAAAATGATGGTCGTGTAGACATTAAAAATGTTCCCACAAACATCAAATGATATCCATGTAGACATCAATTTTAAGATAGTTATCTATATCCAAAGATTTAAAGTTTACATTGATTCATACCTATTGGATCTGATGGTGTGAGGTAAGATCATATTTTAAAAGGCAATAATAAATTTTAAAGTATTTATTAATGAAGTGTCATGAAAATACCACAGAGATGCCACATAGGTAGAAAGTGACAAAACCAAAGATTTTATGGGCTCAAAAAAGCAAAGGTATAAATGTGATAGTCCAAATCAAATATAGGGCATAAACTCACTCAAGTTAAAAATATCATTGCCATCAAAGCTTGAAATAGCTTTTATAAAATCCCTAACATCTACAAAATCCCTAATTTGATCCCAAAGTAGCCAAAGCTGAGCCTAAGAGAGTCAAATTTTCATATGAACAAGTGAAAACTGATCCAAAGGTGAACTATAACACACTACTAAGTAACTTGAGTAAACTCATAGTCATGGTGGCCCAAAAATAACATAGGAAAGATATAAAGATCTATTTGACTACAGATTTAGAGGGGAGAACCTTTAAACACATAAAATTTAACATTGTAGCTTTGACCATAGGAGACAACAAATGGTCCTAGTTATTTTGGAATTCCAAGAATAACCAGTCATTTCTAGAGAAAAGGAGTGGAACATATTTTCAAAGAGTAGATATTATGATATTGTTTCTATCTAGATGATTAGTCTTCATTTTATTGTAACCAAACTAAAGGTACTACATTGCTTTGATGTTATATCTCCCATATTTAAAGACTTCAAAATTGATAAAGGCATGATAGTTCATGAAGGTAGTTTTAGGAAGGTTGCATTTATTTCTCCTATAACATTTGAAAAATAATATAAGTTTCCAAATCCCCAAAAAAACATGTCTATAATACATGAATCGGTTAAGAAGAATGATTTGAAGACAACCTTGACTCCCTAGCTATATTATGGGAACCAAGTAGTTTCTAACCTTAGTGGCAACATCTTAATCAATTAATTTAGGTTTGAGATCAAGATGATTATGACCTTGATGAATAGGTTATGTGGGAATACAACTACCACTTATGTGGATAAAATCTTGGTGCCTTTGATTTATTTTACGATTGAGAGAAAGAAAACCCCTCCCCTTGGTGAAGTCATCAACACTTGTTTAAGAAGATAGTTATCTAGAATTAAAAAGAAGAGTAAGGGTTAGTTATATATGATTTCATATTTTCTAAATGCCCTACTTTCCACCACAAATATTCCCAACATCAAATAATGTTCACCTGAGGGAAAACAAATAGCCACCTAGTATATTCCAAATTGCATGTTTTCAAGTATAGGGACCATATGCAATTCATATGTGATTATGTCTATCCAAATTTTGTTGAGGCTATCATAGGGATACCCATGATGAGGGTCAACCCTCTAATAAATAAATATGTTTATTTAATTAGAGACATCTAGGTATATCTAGATTATACTATAATCATGATTGAAGGAGCCTAATGCTCACCACTTAGGATACTAGTCCATGTACCAAAAAAGTTAGCTGAGTAAGAAGTTACATTTTAGATATGCAATAAGGTATATGGTCTATGTAAAACCAAGATAAAGAGATTGCTTCACACCTTCCCCTTAACCATTAATTTGATTGTGTTCCAGTAATGGGATAATATGGAAGCTACTTACAGGCATAAGAGCTTTTTTAAATTATAGCATGATGAATTGAGATAGTGGGACTCCAATGATAAAGTTATGAAACACTTGAATTCAAAAGGAATCAACTTAACCTATGAACAACATCATAGTTTTTATGACCACCTATAAACTACATATTCTTCATTCACTAAAGTGTTATCAAGATTGAAGAAACTCAACATTAATCTAGAGGCTAGGTTGTTGAGAGAGTAGAAACCAACTGATGATATATGGTAGATGGGGCCTAGGTACTACCATTTACTATCAGGTCATCCTCTAGACCCTTCCATCATAACCATAGATAAAAACACAAGATATAAAAGCACAAGTTGAACAAATTCCTAAGGAAAGAAGGCTAAATGAGGTTGCATCATCTTCATCAAAGCCTGAAGAACCAAGATCCTCAATTGAAGTGATCGAATTATAACATTAGATCCTAAAGAAATGATAGAAGATGCCTTAAAGATAGTGGCTAGTGCATATGAATCAAAGGAAGAATAATATCAAATTAAAGAGACAAGGGAAGATAAGGGGAAGGAATTAGCTTTAGACTTGGTCCCTATTATAACCTAGCCCTAAAGAAAATCTAGGCTAGCCTTGGTCCCATTAAGTGGTAAGAATCCCAAGTTGACCTTCACTCATCTTTTGAGTGAGATCAACCTCTTTAGTGAGGATAACCCAATTTATAACCCTTCCATTCTAGATTATTTCATATATGGAAAGTCACATAAAGTTCCTACTCTACACCATTCATGGTCCATTACTAAATTAGTCAACATCACTATACATGATGAACTCAAGCCCTAGATTGTGGCATTATAACAACTAGATAAGGAAAGATATATGGATGTTCTTGGAACTTTAGGAACATAAATGGAGACTCTAAATCCTCCAAAAGTAACTCAATCATAAATTGGGATTAGGTTTGACCCAATAATAGATAGATTGTAAAGATTCATAGAGAACAAATCCTTGGTTGGAGGAGAAGAATTTAATTTTCATAAAGTGGAACCATTTTTTGGCTTGAGTTCTTTTGGAGGATAGAGACTAGGTGAAAACCACATCTTTGAGTAAAATGTGCTTGAATTGGCTCAAATACAATCATCTAAATTATAGGATTCAATTAAAGGCCTATATTATCAAAGGGATAATCTACAATAGTAGAAGGAGAATTTAGAAATCCAAGTTGTTTTGTCAATTCTTGATACCATGATCAAGATGTTTGAAGCATCTTTTTATGACATGTTTGACTCTATAAAGTTAACAAGGGTGATACAAAGTGTATTGAGTGATCAAGATAAAATAGCTAAAATATTAATCACCCAATGGTAGAATTTTAAGGATAAGATTAAAGATTTGATCAACATCTTAGTATAGGATCAAATCCCTAATTTTAAGACCATTAGATTAGCTCCCCTGAACATAGCCATGGGATTGATCATAGACAAGATCAAGGGTTTGAGTACATGGTCCAAGTGCTTGGAAAGACTCCTTGGATATGATAATATGCTACTAGGTATGATATAATAATTCCTTGGGAGCATGATTTCTCAACCAACAACCTTAGCCCAATGGGCCTCATAACAAATAAAGAATTCAAGCACATGACCACCTTAGTCATGTAGGAGGTAAATAATAATAGCCAAGGAAATTCTAGGAGTGAAAACAATAGGATCATGGATATGATCTTAATATCATAATAAAATATTGTTGAGGTAAGGAACATCAAAGAAGCCTTGGAAATAAATGACAAGGACCTTGGAAACCTAGCTAATCAAGAAGATGAGCTCTTCCCAGAACCTATAGTTAATTTGAAGATTATTGATGATTAACATCACAAGGCATCAAGACTTCTTCAGTAGAATTAGGGGACTTCATCAACATAGGGTCCACAAATTTAGTTAGGAATGTTCTTTTGTAGAGATTTATAAAATTGGAAAGAGAATATATTTTTGTAAAGGCATGTGCAACTTGTAAGTACATTTGCCTTTAGGTTAGTCCATTTTGAAAAGTCTAGTGTATTATAGAACTTTGGTAAAAAATGATAGTTTTACTTACACTTCTACACTTATAATTTGATATGATTGACCAACATACTCCATTGCATTTTGTAAAAGGGAGTATTGTTAATTGTAAAGGAGAGGGATTTTTTGGAGCTAAAAACTAGTGTAAACATTGAGAAACTAATGCAAGCAGAGAATTATAAAAATATTATCTCATTTTACTTATGTTAATTTTTATATGGATTCTCTCTCACTTATTTATTCTGAATTCTAGATTTGAATAGTTCTTATTGACTTTTGGTGTGTACCTTTGAATACAAATTTGTTAACTTGTGTTTATGCTAGGATAATTGAAGGTTATCTAGTTTACTTGCTTTTATTTTCTTTGCATTTGTAGATGTGAATCAACTATCTTCTTATAGGGGTAAATCTTTAAAGTAATATTAGTTCTTATTTGCATTATTTTCACATTCCTTGGAAATTTTCTTGATGTGTGATAAGATTGGATCTTAAGTTATTTCATATCATACATTGGTTTTAAGTACATGCCTAGATGATATTCGAATGTTGTCATGATATATAGAATGAAGATCAACAAAAACATATTTTTTCTCTACCCTACCCTTTTTTTTGCTTCTTTTTTAACCACTTCACTTTAGATTAAAGCTTCATTGTATATATCCATCTTATTTTAGCTTTAGACTTAGAATTGAGCATAATTAGCCTTAATTAGCATAAATCATCTTCTTATTTGTAAATATTTATATGCCATGGTGGCTCCCAACCACTAACTAATATAAATATTATGAAACAATCATTTTTTTTGACTCTATTCCATCATACATAACAAGATTATCACAAACTATAACTCATGCTCTAAATTCTTAGAATTATAAAATGATAAGTGTTTTTTAAACACTCTGTGCACCTTGTGATACATATTTAAGAATCAACACGCTATATCAAATCTAATCATGAGATGTAATCCTTTGAAAAACCATACAACTTTATCTTTATCATCTAAGGCAAACTCCACCTTATTCATAATACTTAAGAACCTATGATCATAATAAAAAATTGGTTCTCCTAACTTCTACCTAATCTCCTTTACATCTTAAATAGTCCAACTTGTACACTTTTTAATTTTAAATTCTACGATGAGACACTCCTTAACCTGATATAGATTTTCCTAAGTGATATCTCTGTGGTACATAAATTCAAGGGATCTTCCATTCAGTACCCCTATTAATTCACGTTTATTTATAACCTCATCAGTAATACCCTCAGTTTTCTATCTCATTTCACATGTTAGTAATATGATTGCTTATGGTCTGTAGACCCATCATATGTCACCAGATTGATAAATTCTCCTAAATCACCCATATTATTAACTATTGTTGAAGGGATATGTTATTCATATATTATAGTGGGAGGATACATTATGTGTGATCCTACCTATACACTAAAAGTATCTACCTATGCACTAAGTGATTTTGTCTATGTACTCTACTTTTCTATATTTTATTCTTTTCTCTACTTGGTTTCAATGAAGCCTATAGCCTTCAAACCCTTATGAATTGAGTTTTTTTCAATTTTAGTACCCTAACAATGCACTTTTTCTAAATATGGACCTTTCCAACTATTATTTTCCTATCCTTCTAGGTGAAAAATTTTACTATAATATAACAAATTGGGCTATATGGATGTGTGTTCTTCCAATGAATGTCTTGTTTACGGCTTCTCCTTTTAATTTTGAAACTATGATTAATCTATGATTTTATTCTACTTCTTTGATTAATACTTCATGTCCTTATTCTATTAGTACATATTATTGTAGCTCCACACTACATCTATCTTCTAACTGATCTACCTCTACACTATTCTCATCTTCATCTTTAAACATCTCTTCTTCTTATTTCTCTTCGTCACTTCTTTTTTTCAAACAACATTCATATTCTTCTTTCATCATGTCTTTATTCATCCTTCAATTTTTATCTATTTCTTCTAATTCATCATATTTTCCTACTCATTCTTCATCTATTTTACTATTACTCTTAACTCTATTTGTAGCTACCTAGGTATTTTTTTATTTACTCCATCAATTATATTGTTTTAGTTCACATTATAAATCTAAACTCTTCTTTTGACTCTTCTCTCCTTATGTCTCCATTTTGTATTTAGGTTTAACCCTTATTTTCTCATATAATCATCATTCACTATCATGTCTTACACACCCTCATATGATTGAAGTGACTACTCCATATTGACTGAAGTGGGCACCATGGGCTTATCCATAACCAACATCTTCACTAGGATAGATAGTTACTAAAAAATTTCCCTAGAATTCCTCTTACAAACAATTCCTTTAAAACTTCAAAATATATGTATCTTTTCACTAAAAACTCAATTATATATCTATCTAGTATAGTATCAACCCAATGATTTATTTTTCTTATCTAGTCGGTCTCTAATCTCTATAATTGGTCTATTTTTTCTTCAATCTAGATTATAGTTTATTTTATCCTTGGGTTAAAGCAATAATATTACAACCATGCTAACTAGTTAGCTATCAATTCAGGAAACTTTCACCAAAAAATTTCATAAAATTCTTCATAAATATATTCTCAACTGATTTCTTGTATGGTAAGACTAGTCCTTTTTTATTTTTCTTATATGAAATTACATATTATTTGATCCAACCATATCTCAATATCTCTGCTCTAGTAACCATCTTAGCATAATTTCCTCCAAAAGGAGTTTCCATGCTCATCACACCATTATTAGTAGAGATTCTTGAAGCTTCATAATATACTAAGGACAAGGATAAATATGATATAATTCATGGGCACATAATCATTTTTTATATAAATGCATGAATTTGGATAATAAAAACATTAGAAACATTAATTATCATGCATTATTGAGTAATTAAGAACAACCAGTATTGCCTAGAATGAAATAATGCATTCAAAATAGTTTAGATAGAAAGTAACCAAAACATTATAAATGAGAACACATGAAAAGAGCATAATAAATCACACAAGTAATCATAACTAGATAATCTCTATTGATCTCTTTTAGAAATAAAAACTCTCTTCTTACAAATAAAAGTATATATAGACATTTTTAGTCTATGAATGTTCATCTTCTTCTCATACTTGACACCAAAATTGGAATCTCTTCATATTTTAGCCTATTAAAAGTCATGAAGATAATATAAAATAGACTATATAATGACAAAATGAGTACATAATGCATGAATATCAGACAAATATCTTGGATAGCTTTACAATTTGTATTCTTCTACCAATACTTTCTTGGACTTAAAAAGTTGTCTCATCCTAAGACAAGATTGTATGATCTATGATAATTCACAAGTGACCAAAGGCTAATGAAATAGTTGAAATAGTAATATTCATAGTAATAATTCAAGGCATCATTTCTAATTTTCAACTCTTTCGTACTACTTAGCTATCTTTTAAGGTTTTTAACTAACATACCAACCTACTACCCATTTTGGGTTTTCAATAGGGTAATGTAATCAACTAGATGCCCTTTATGTGTTTTCAAATAAACCTATCCCCATTTATCTTACTAAGTCATCCCCAATACAAAATGTCATACCAAATTTTCAAAATTTACACTCTATACAGTACTTAACTTGATGGTGGTGGTATGGACGTAGATGACATTTGAACAGAAGAGTCTTTGGACTAGGACTAAGCATCCTTACATCGTGTAATGATCTAATAAAGATATAAAGGTGGCATATACATAGGTGTATTGATAATCTGGGTAACTACATTAGTGAAAGATGTCAAATCCATTTTGCATGCATTCCATTCTAACATCACTTCTTGTACCAATCATAATAGGGTGTGTAATAGATCATGGCAGCCAATGATCTACTTGAGGTCTACATCATTAGTTATAATCAAGGCTTATTTAGTGTTTGAAACCCTTGTTTTAATGTCTCCACTCAATTTTTCTATCTTATCTATGTGTCTCTAAGATTGGAGACCGGTGAAGGAACTATGTAATAGTTGGCTCTACCAATTGAAAAGGTTGTCATGCACATTAACCCTAGAATTAAGTGATTCTTGGAGTGATCTATCCTTATCCTCCATAGTTTTAGTGTGGTTTTGATTCCTCTATGTGTATCACAGGTTCTCTTAGTGTTTAAGAACACTTCTCATTTTAGAATTCTTTGAATTCATGGCATGAATAGTAATTTTTGGTAATTTAGTTACCTATGGTGAAATAGAGGCAGAGAAAATTGATTGTTCCATAAATTTATATTACTTGGTGTTTGGGAGACACCATGGTCCTCATATATTTTGAATTATCTATGTTGATCTTAATAAGTTATGATTAGAGTTCTATACTAAATACTAATATAGACAAATATTTATAGTGAGATTTATTCTAAAGTGATTTGGTTAAAAAAAAGCAAAATAGAAGGGTAAGGCAGAAAGAGAATGTTTGATTACTTATCCTTGACTCAAACATTATGATAGAGTTTCAATTACAACTGAACATGCATTTAACTAGTACATAATTCAAAATAACATAAGCTCATATCTCACCATACACTAGGAAAATTTCTAAGGATAATATGAAAACATATAAGTAAGAACTAGGTTTCCTTCAAAGAATTGTTACCAAATTCAAATAGCATTAGCATATCTAAATACAGAACAAATGTAATGAATTAAATTCAAGATCCATCAACTAATATAGCATAAGCATAAATTAGGAACCTTGTATCATAAATGTAAATTTAAAATTCATGAAACCATTCAAGTTAAAGCTTTAGAACCAACAATTGAGAGAAAAGCCAAATTAAAAATTGACACAACAAATTTGGACAATCTTTACAAAATTCTTTGATTGTATTAATTTCTCAAAGTATACAAATTTTACTCAAAATTCTCCCTCTTTACAAAATGGTAGTACTACCTTTTATAGAAGGACAAGGTAGTATACCAATCAGTTACAAGATACAAATGTATAAAAGATAAGGGCAACTATCTTTTGTGAAAAGGTTCTATAATACATTTACTTTTACAAACTAAACTGACTTAGAGGCAAATACTCTAACAAAATAGCATATAGCTTTAGAAAAGGATATTCCATTTTCAAAATCTTATAAAGTTTTTAACAAAATAAAATATCATTCAGCTAATT
This sequence comes from Torreya grandis, assembly GCA_037957365.1. NCBI lineage: Eukaryota > Viridiplantae > Streptophyta > Pinopsida > Cupressales > Taxaceae > Torreya > Torreya grandis. The sequence continues at coordinate 422,917 of JARHVA010003258.1, forward strand.
TGTTGATAAGATCTATGCTGGAGAACTCACTTGTTACTACTGGAGGATGTTCATGGCTTTTTGGTGCTACTCACTAACTATTTCTAGGTTAATAACTAGTTTTAGGGGAAAATCCTCCTCCCTGTCAACTAGCTTATTTAATTCTCTATCACTTCTAGCCATGGATTCCTTGATGCTCTTGGCCTCAGTGATCATTTAAAATACATTGAAGATCATGTCTAGGATCTTGTTATTGTCTACCCCAGACTAGCCTTGACTTTTAACTTTTATTTCTTGTGTCACCAAATTAGCCCTATGTTTGAATTCTTCATCCTTCATGATGCCTATGATAGTGGGTTGTGTAGGGTTAATGATAATTTTCCCAAGAAGTTATTAAATCCTTCCTATTAGATCCTCATCATCCTTCAAGACTCTCTCTGGTTCTTGTGACCAAACACACAAACTCTAGACTTTGTCAATAACAATTCCAAAAATTTCATTCAAGTGCCCCAAACATATTATTTTTAACCTAGGAATTTGCCTTCCAACCTAGATGTTTATTAACCCTATTATTCAATCCTCTAAAGCTTGTCATTGGGATATTATACCCTTAACCACTATATACCTCTATGCTAATGCACTCTACCTTAGCTTCATTATTTTGAATGCATCAAACATGTCATAAAAGGATTCATAAAGCATTTTTATCATTAACTTAGGCACTAATAAGATAGCTTATGTCTCAAAATTCTCCTTTTCCTTCTCCAAATTATATATTATTTTATTCATACCCCTAATGCTTGCTTTGATTTGAGTTGAATATGCCTTAGTTAGGCTTTCTACATCTTCCTCATGGATCAAGGGTTCACTAAGCTACTATCCTCCAAATTGAGCTAAGCCTATAAATGGCTCAACCTTTTGAAAGGTTAATTCTTCAATCCTCTCCATGGCGTTTCTATTTGTCACTCTCTCAAATCCAGCTATCTCTAGATTGAATTGCATAATGGTAGTTTGTTTAGCATTCTTTAAAGGTTCAAGTACCTCCATCTAGGTGTTGCTTGAAGCTCTTAGAGTCTTCATTTACTTGAAATCTGACCTTGTATTAGCCACTATTCTTCTCTCTTCATTCTCATTCATCAAATCCCTTATCCATGGCTTGATATCATCATGTACATCAATATTAACAGTCTTGGTCAGGGCCCATGAGTGGTGCCAAGTGGATATTTTTTGAATTTTTCCATAGATGAACCAATCAAGGATGATTCATCCATGGATGGTGTATTCATCACTAAATAATTTGATTTCACTCATAGGGTGAGTGAAAGTCAAATTGGGATTCTTTTACCCAACTGGGACTATTTCCAATTATACCTTTCTCTTCCTCAATGGAACCACTAAGACTAGATCCATGGCAGGCTCTATCCCCTTTTCTTTCTCATCTTCCTTTATTTGGGATTGTGCTTCTTAAACATGTTCCTTCTCTTCATCTAACCCATATGCCTCAGCAAGGATCTTGAGGGCATCTTCCAATGTCTCATCTAGATTTAGTTCGATCATGTCTAGGTATTCAATGGGGGATGATGGTCCTTGATGAAGGGTTGAGGATGAAGGTCCCTCACTAGGTATTTATTTTAAATTTTCATTGCCAAGACCTTATGTAATCTATGCTTGGGGATGATTCCTTTCCATTTTTGGTTTCTCTTGAGGGGGCCAAGAAGGGCCAAAAAACATATGTTACTTTAGGGATCCCATTTTCCATATGTCCCCAGGTGGTTTCTAATCACTAGTCAATCTATGCTTAAGTCTAATTTTATATCTCTTAATCCTCAAAAATATTTATTTAAAATTATTTTCTTTGATATATAAGGTGTCATAGATAACAATTTTATGCTCATATACTAGGTTGGGCAATTGTTTAGATTTCAAATGTGTAGAGATCGTGACCTTAGGGTCCCACTACTTCAGCTCATTAAGTTGCAATTTGAAATATTTCCTATGCTTGGATATAGTACTTACCTAATCCCAATTCTATAGCATAGTTATTCCAATGGTCAAAGGAAAGGGATGGAGGAGGCCTTTCCTTTTATCTTTGCACACTCTATCCATACCATGAACAAGTTGGTATGTAATTTATTGCTTTGCCAGTTTGATTGAAACATAGATGGGCAACTTGTAAGGTTGAATCAAAATCTATTCAATTTTTATCACTATACAATCTGGATACAACTAGATGTCACCCATTATCTCCACATATTTCTTGACTAGATTTTTTACCCTAGGTATAGGGATCCCTGTGTTGCCTTCTACTAGGGTTGAATACACATAGTCACAAATGAATTGGATGTTTTGCCTATATTCAAATATGTGTAGCTTCAAATAGTGATGGGAGATTATGAATCTACCATTAGGTGACAAATTTTTAATATAGGGTATCTTGTTGGAGGCTATAAAGGCATCTAACAAATATGACATCATGAACAATTATGTATTGGACTTCTTCTTGATAACCATGAATTGTCATTATAGATAGATGTTGATCATCTCTCTATTTGGTGGAGTGAGCTCTTTCTCTACCATGAATTAGATGTAGGACATCCAACTCTTATTGACATAAGTATTTGAAGGGGATCCTAATATTCTATTTAACAAAGTCATGATTACTCAAACCCTCTATCTAAATTGGGAAACTAGTATATTTCTATTGGGGTCTCGGATCACATGATTACCTTAGAGTATCCATGGCCTAAGGATGGTGTCTATGTCATTATTTATAGTCTATGCCTTGATGGTGGGAAAGTCTATTTGGGGCTTACAAAGTTTGTATTAACTTTCAAAGGACAATGGGGAAATGTATGCAATTCTTTTAAAGGTCCTTTCATGAATAATCTAACCTTGTTCAATTCTATAGTCTTTAAAAATGGGAACAATGATGTCAATATAGTATATTACCTCAAGTTTGATGGAATCAAGGTAGAGACTATCCATTTTAACTACAATGAGGTCATAATATGTTATGCTCATGATGTCAATCTTTTGTTCCTCCTTCGTGATGGTATACATCTCTTCAATGGTCAAAAAGAGTTTAGACTAGTTCATATTACCCTTGTTCAATGTTGTAGTGTCTAGGTCTATGTCCTTAAAGACCCTCCCTTCATTATCTATATATAAATACAACTTTGTCTCATCCTTGTATTATTTCATCTAAGCTTCCATCGATTCCAAACCTATGAATTATTTACTGCTATGTTGCAAATGGTCTCTTGGTTAATTCTTTTGTTCTCAAATCACAATTGGACTCTTTTTTGCTTGACTATGATCAACTTGAGTTCAACTTAGGATATTTTATGCAAGTTTAGCACTCTTCTAAATCTTTAATGGTAATGGATTATTCAAACCTAGGCTCATTCATGTCACATATTTGATTTTAACCTTTGCCTTTATACATTTGTATTTTTTAGCACACAATATCTTGATTTTTGTCATTTTGTGCTTGTATGGTGCTTGTATGGCTTATATATAGAAACCTCTATGGCATTTTTCATAAATTCCTTTAAAAAACTATCCATATTTTTTTTATTTTCATTTTGCTTCATGTCATTGGATCATTTCCCATAAATTAACATGGGTCATTAATCACAATCTAGGATCTCAACTATTATTGGCTATCTTTGCATCAAGCCTCATGGTACCTTTATGGGATTTCTGATCTCTATATCATGTACCAATTGTATATTGAACATGCATTTATCATGTGTTGAGCCTACATTCTCTCATAGCTATGTTGAATAGTTATTGGTGATTTCATGCCATTAGATCATCTAGTCCTGATGAAGTGTGAACCATTTATCCTACAAGATGCATGAACATTAATCAGTGCATGGTTATAGAAAACAAATTAGGCTAAAATATTTTAATATAAGTTTATTTCATGTCAATAAACATGCCATAGACTTAGGCTAAAATATTTTATGCTAAGTTTTAAAGTATGATATCAAAGTGGCCCCTTTGAATGATAGAAACACATCCATTTTCCTAGACAAAATGTTAGATGAGCTTTAATTAGATGGTCTCATAGATGTCAATGACAGCCTCATGGAGATCAAATGATGGAATGAGAATGTCAATTTTAAGTTCATGAAGTTTTTAAGGTTTGGTAGGCTTAAATTTTATGGTCTCATCGACGTCAATGATAGCCTTATGGGCATCAAATGATGGTCATGAGAACATCAATTTTGAGCTCATAAAATTCCTATATTCCATATATCTTAGATTCAATTCACTCTATTTGATAAAAAATTACTATGAAGTGAGAGCCATCCAAAAAAGATCCAAGTAACTGCATGCCATTGGTTTGGAGTTTTTTTAACATTTAAGCTTTGAATGTGGGAATGTTATGTGGTAGCTTTATGGGGCTCATGAGCTTTGACCATGTTAACCCTAGAGAGGACCCATGAGTCATTGATAATTTTTTGAGTTCCTAAAATGGTAACACTTGTCACCTCCATGAGACTCCTTTGGCCTTTTGACATTTCAATGTTGTCCTCACTTCATTTGATTATCATCTGTATGAGTACCCATTGAATATCGATCATGATCTAGGATGCTTATACAGGACTAGCTTCATCAAATAAATATAATCATGAGCTTAGTTTTACCCTAAGGTCTAATTGTGTTAAAAAATACAAAGGGAACTTAGGGTAAAACTAAGGCTTAATATCATATTTAATGAAAGGGACCCACTTAACCTTGGACAATCTCGTAACATTGGATCTTTGCCTCCACTTAAGTGAGAGCCATTGATCATGATATTCATGATGATGTAGGATTGGTTCAAAGGGTGAAGGCTTTAGAATATTTGGGCTTACTTCACTCTATCTAATTAAGGGGGTGATGAAGTGAGAGCCATTGGATCTGCAAAAGGCAAAAGCATCTAAGTCAGGACTCGAGATGAAATAAGAACTTAGGCTAAAGCATTAGGACTAAGGTCTCATTCATGTTGATAAACATAAATGGGGCCTTATAATCAAGACTTTAGGCTAAATAGGTAACAAATGGGACCGTGCTTGGAAAAATCAAAAGGATCCTACCAATAGGAAAATTAGACGTGGTTAGAAATAAAGGGAAAAGGGGGGAAAATAATGGAAAGGGACTAAGTATGATTTTAGGCTAGCGTTTGGTCTTGTTGAGAAACATGACTACACCTTAGCATAAAATTAACCTTAAGATAAAATTTAAATTATTCCCACTATATACACTCCTACCAAACGTAAATTTGAACCAAGGGTTTATGCTAGGGTTTTTTGGAAGGAGTTTTTAGAATATGAATTTAGGTTTGAGTTTTCATAAACTAAAGGTTAGTAAAATCCTGAATAAAATCAATCTATAACTTTTAATCATATCCATCAATAATATCTCCATGAAAACTATAAATTTAAGAAATGAAGAGCAACTTTTAGCAACATTAGGCAACCTTAAAGCAAAAACATAAACTAGTAGGCCTAACTTTATCAAAGTGGATGATCTTCAAGTTCTAATAAAGTTCAAAACATGCCACATTTTCAGTGTTAAGGTTCAAAGTATCCCAAGGGTCCCAATTTTCAAAAAATTGGGGTATGTTAACCTCAAAAAATGATGAATTTTGGGGGAAACATAGCAATATGTTAGAACCTAGATAATTTGGTTTAGACAAATAACTAGGTCATCCACTCCATTTGATCAATGCCATTGTCCAGATCAGTTTATGGTTGAAAAAACCATACACATGAAAAAATTGGGATCAAATATTAATACATAGCCATGTTATGTATGTTATTTGATTCTACTTATTATATTCCATGGGATTCAGGAGGAAAATTCAAGGATTCATGTCTTTAATCACTAACACTAACTTGGAACATGTTTAGATATTCATGAAGAGCCATGATTTTAGTTCAAGAAAGGCTTGGGAATTTTTCTAATAACATCTAGGCATCCATATCCTTGATATAAATGCATTTGTATCCTCTTAATTCCTTTCTCCACTACAAGCTATACATCCATATCCCTAGTGGAAATCACCAAAATCACCGATGCTTGAAAAGTTTTTGATTTTGCATTGAATTCTTATTTTGTAATTTTAGATATTTTATGCTTTCAACAAGGTTGAGAGATAGGGTAGATAGGTTTAAGGATTTGTTCAAGTGTTTGATCCTCAAAAAATCACCTATGGTTATAACCACTATCCCAGGCAAGGATGTTTGTTAAGTGCAAGCATGATTGTGCCTCAAAAGATTAATATTTCATCCTACAAGTGTAAATATTCTTAAAACCAATTTTAGGTCGATAAAAATTTTAAGATATTATGGAATAATTAGCCTTTACCATTGTTCTTTAACATTTTCTTCAAATCACAACATTAGTCTCACATTTTAGACCCATGGTCGGCATATGTATAAGGTTCATACCCACATTTTTAAACATTGGAGTTTCAAAAATAATAAATAAAATTTGAGCTGAGGGCTGGCCAAAAGGACTTATTAGAATAAAGTAACAAGGAAAAAAAAGTAAAAACAAAAAAATAATCAAAGAAAAAGGCAAAAGAGAAGCAAGTAAATATGTGCATGCTTATATACAAACAAGGGACAAGAAGGAAAGAACTGAAGGAAACTAACTAGCTTACCTACACTAAATCTAACCACCTTACTAATTTACTCCATAAATAACTTAGGGGAGAAGAAAATAAGAAAGGCTTGAGTTAATACCAATTGGTGGGTAGTATGAAATTTGCTCCTTCTAAGTCTTTAAGTCTAAAGGTGTTATCTCCAAGCATGCCTGCAACCTGATAGGGTCCAATCTACAAAGGTGTGATATTGTCATGCTTTCCCTTTGGATCAGAGGATTTTTCCCAAAGGATAACTTAATCCCATTATCTAAACACCTTAACCTTTGACCTTTTGTCAAACCACCTCTTCATCATGATTTGGTTCCTGCTAAAGTTAAAAAATGTTTCTTCCCTTACATCTTTATTTGGATAATGTCTAACAATCTCAAATTTTTAAACTCTTATCCTTCTTACATATAATCTTTCATAAATTTATACGTAAGAAACTTGAGAGTAATATGGAATATAGGCTCTTGTCCATACACCAATAGAAGTGGTGATCCTATCTACCCATTGAGCATACTTGAGAATCTTATTCCAAGTCTTGGGTTTGTCTACAATAGACTTCTTGATTGCTTTAATTAAGTTATTATTGGTAGATTTAGACACTCCATTTCCTTCAGGATAATGGTTGGATGAAAATTTCATATAAATTCCATTATAATATGCCCATTATGTCATCTCTATGGATATAAATATGGATCCATTATCACACACCAAAGAGACTACAGTTCTAAATCTAGTACATATCTTCTCCTCCAAGAAACTAATCACTTCTTCCATCCTACATTGTTTAATGGCTATAGCTTCAGTCCACCTTGTGAAATAATTTGTGGCAGTCAAGATATACTTGTGACCTTCTGATGAATTAGGGTTAATTACCCCTATAAAGTCCAACCCCCATTGTGAAAAGGGTCTATCAACCATGACTAGTTATAGAGGTATAGTTGTCTTTGGTTATTTGGTGCTAAAGATTTGGCATGAGTGACATTCCCTCACATGCTTATGAGCATATTTGAAAATACTTAGCCAATAGTAGCTAGCTTTGAGGATCTTGTGGGTTTTTGTCCTTCCATATGGGTGCCCATTGCATAAATTTTCATGGAAAACACTCATGATCTAGGTAACTTATTCTTTTGAGACACATCTTAGGTAGACACCTTCAAATTTATTTCTCTATAAAACCCAATATTTGATCGAATAATGGCCTACCTTGAGCCTTAGGTCCCTCTTTTACTCCCTAGTTAGTCATGTAAGACAAGTACCATTAATTAGAAAATGGATGATGGAATCATACCATTCATTAGGTTGAAAATTATGTTGATCAACATGTATGATACTTAGCTCAAGGCTGGCATTATCAATAATCTAGATCAATCCCTGGCATCTTACCAATTTTATAGTTTTCATTTCTATGTCATATTCTTGTAAAACTAACATCCCTTTACCTCTACATTCTCCAAGTTCATTCTGGCTTAAGACGAGCTTTGTGATAGGGTTAGGTAAAATAGCATGCACTTTATTTCTAAGGATATAGTGCCTAAATTTCTTCACTTCCTTAATTAATACACATGTTTGTTTATCAATCAATGAATAATTAAAATTAGCATTCTTAAAAATATTACTCATGAAAGCTATTAAGTGATGACACCCATCAATCTTTTGAGTTAAAACTGTAGCCATACTATGGTCAGATGCAAAAAAATAGAGATAGAAGTCATTTGAAAAGTTAGGACTTATCAAGATTGGAGCTTGGATAATTTCTTATTTTATGTCATTTAATGTCTTCCTAGATTCCTCATTCTAAGTGACCTTAGCATCCTTCTTTAGCATATCATTCAATGGTTTGACAATTTCTACAATGCTAGAAATGAATTTTCTTACAAAATTAAATTTTCCAAAGAATGATAATAAGTCCTTTCTACTATTTGGAGGATTTATCTTAGATATATATTCCACTATTTAAGGATCTATGGATATCCCATCTTTCATTATAATGTGGCCTAATAATTTACCTTTAATAACACAAAAATGTTTTTTTTGGGGATTGAGGGAGATTCCATACCTTCTAAGTCTCTCAAATACTTATTGTAAATTCATAAAGTGATCTTCCCTATTTTTAGAAAAAATGGTTAGATCATCCATGTATATAATGATGTACTTAAAAATCAGACCTTGCAAGGCATGGTCCATGGCCCTTTAAAAAGTAGTTCCTATGTTTATCAGTGTAAAAGACATTTTATTGTATGAAAATGTGATGCACTTAGTTGTGAACGTTGTCTTAATTTTATTTTCCTTGTCTACCAACACCTAGTTGTACCATTTAAAACCATCAAAAAAAGACATCATGGTTGATCCTGAAATAATTTGTATTACCTAGTCAAGAGAAAGAAGAGGATAATTATCCTTTTTATATGCTTTAATCAAATTTTTTAAGTCAATACACAGTCTGATTTCACCATTCTTCTTTCTAAATGGCACCAAATTGACAACATAATTAGAGTACCTAATGGGAAATACAATTCTAACATCTAGCAATATCTTAACTTCTTTGAAGATCATAGGCTCTAAAATAGGATTCACAGGTCTTTACTTTTGCCTAAAGGGTTTTAAATTTTCCTTGAGAGGGATAGTATGGTGATGAATCTTGGGTCAAAGATAATCAAGTCATCATAAGACCAAGCTATGACATCCTTATATTTTTTTAGTATCCCTTGATCTATCTTATTCTCAGTACTTGTGTAAGCCTTTCCAACATTGACCAACTGAGGTTGATCTTGAGGGCCAAGATCAATTGCATTATAATCTTTCCCATTTACTTTAGGAACCTTAGGGGTCTCAGCTAGTTTGTCTTGATCAAATAATCTCTCCAAGGCAATCATGCCTTTGGGAATCTAATTTCCATTCATCTGAATGACTTTAACATCAAACTTTCCTTCTCTATAATTACTTCCATCATTCTCATAAATGACATGAGATTCAAATGCTCCTAAATTGGTCATGAAATGTAAGATCTATTGATCATCACTAGAGACTTTAAAATGATTCACATTATCAAGTACTGAAGGATAAGGTATCATCTCAATGTTGAAGTTGGGTGAGTCTTGGTTAGGCATGAGGTTGGTTGTTGCAGAGGCTAGCTCATCAGCCACTTTGTTCTCCTCTTTAGGGATAGAGATAGTGTTAAAGGCATCAAAAGACTTAATTATATCCTAGACCTTAAATTTATACTTATAAAGGTAGGATAGTTTTCATTGATATTTACTCTTTATTGGTTAGCTAAAAGTTTTGAATCATCATAAACCAATAGTTATTTGACTTTGTTTTTTATAGAAGATTGCAAATCGGATGAGAGCCTCATATTCAACAAAGTTATTGGTACATTGAAATTGGAACCTATAGGAGGCATGATATTTTTTACTAGTAGGATAAGTTAGGAAAATACTAACACCAAACATATACTTACACCTAGAACCATCAAAATGAAGTTTCCATAACCCAAACACAACATTAGAAGGCTTAGGATCACACACCTTTGTAGTTTCTAGGGTGAACACCCCTAAATCTGAATCAATTATGTTGACCCTTTTATTGACATCATTATACTCAGTGATCATGCATTTCATTCCTTTCAAAATCTTATCTAGTTTGGAACACCTTTCCAAGGTAGCCATAAATGTGAGCAATCTATGGACATGTATCCATTTAGATCTTTGGTCCATTCCCTACCTAACAAGATTCTATAAGAATCAAGAATGTCAACAACCTAGATATCAATAAACTATTGTACTCTAGGTTTAGAGGCCAATTGTATATGGAAATTTAATAATTCTCCAATCACCTTGACTCTACATTTATCTAATTGAGTAATAATTCTATCATAATTAATAGGTGTCAAACCAAGTTATTTGTAAATACATGTTGGCATGATATTGGTGGATGCGCCAAAATAAAATAAATAAATATGCAAATTCTTATCAAACATTCTGACTGTGAGTAAGAAAGTAGGAGATTCTACCTTATCCCTATGCAAAGCCACATTAACAATGTCATATTTGGGTAGTTTGTTATATTTCTTTGAAAATGATTTTAGTAAGAGTTCCCTTTGTTCTATGATCTGTGTTGATTCATGTGATGTGATGTTAGCTTTTATCTTCTTCATATCTTCAACAATATTGTAACCAGTATTATTTAAATAACTAAGAACATCAACATTATACTTAGAGGTAATCCCTTTGGGTGGTTTTAGATCATTTCTTGAAGAAGTGTTGGGAGGAGTGTAGATACTAGTTTTATACACCTTTGTGAATTAACATGGGGCATCATCGTGTTATCCTTCATCTCTAACATAATGGCCCCATTCATAATTATTTGAAATAATTACCCCTTTACCTTTATGAAATGAGTTAATTAATTTAATTACTACATTAAAATAGTAATTAACCCTATTTTATTTTCCCTAACCATACAATCATAAAAGCAAATTAAAAACATAAACCCTCCCAACCTTCTAACAAATCACAGTTTAAACAACCTAATAACTTATACATCGATTAAACCTATCTTTACCTCATAAACAAAACTTTTGAATGGATTAAATATCACCTCCACCCATTTTGGGAAAATCAACATCGATTCTTCCAGATCGACATCGATCGGCCAAAAATGACATTGATCCATAAATATATAGTGAGCCTCCTCAGCTCAGGGGACATGCACAACACTTTTTAACTCTGGACCTCTACTATATTTTTCTTGGAACCTATGTATAGACATTGTCAGTACTTTTCTACCTTATGGAACCTCTATTCATGCAACTATCAAGGTATTTTGAAGGTTTTTTAGCATACTTTTATAGTCTTTTTTATTTGCATGTTTCAAGCCATTTAAGGTTAGTATTTCATGTTAATTCATTAATATTTATAGATTACTATCCTTTTCACCTTTATGTTAACATTTCCATTTAGTTCTCATCATTTTATTAATTTTACAAGTCATTATTATTGCTTATTTTCATCGTTTAGTATTTTACTCAAAATGAACATCGATTCATCTGAATCAACGTTGATTCTATAGGATCATCATCAATCCCTACTTAACTATTAAAAAATCCTTGAAGTATATTTTCATATCATTCATAGTCCTAAAACCCTATTAAATCTTGCATGCTATATTCTAAAAAATGTTCTTTAACATGTAGATGACTCTGCCTAGATTAGTACATGATATTACTAGCATATTTGATTTCCCTATTGTCCCACAACCTTTATTCACTGATCAAAGAGACATTGCATTTTAATTAGGTCTTTGTACTATATTTTTCACACCTAATCAAGAAAGAATTATTGAATAATTAGCTATAATTCAAGAGGGTGTTGATATAGCTACTAAATTTTAGGATGATTACTTTGATCACATTAATCCTGTTGTAGATTAGACATCTTTATTGTTATCTATTTTGCATCCTATCCTTAAATATCTTTGTAATTTTATGTTTATTTATAAACTTGAGGGTTAAACATGGGTTGACATCCACCTAAGGAAGTAGATCACTTCTTGGGACTGGTTTCCTACTAGGCAGCCCATTCATCTTACTATTAATCAATTTTTTATGAGTTAGTGTGATTTGTAGGTCACTCCTCCTTATCCAAAGAGGAGATCCCAAAAGCTTGATCAATAGTGTGAAATTGATCTCCATATATAGGTAATTTTTAAAACCTTACATTTACTTTATTTTTAGTAGCTAATAAGATCACATTGAAAAAAGCAAAAAATTACTAAAACATTTTGGAATGCCCGATGGGACCGTCAGATCTCATTCTTTTTATTAAAATTTAAAATTATTTAATTTTATCTCTTTCCCTTTATTTGTGTGAACTCATCCAAAGACCATCAAGTTTGCATTTTATTTCCATTTTGACGTTAAAATAAATTGCATTCATTTTTATCTACTTAAGTAATTCACATAGAATAATCTAAGTGATAAATTTATCATAGTCATCACTCTTTGACACACAATCTAAATCACAATCACAATAAAATTATTTTAACAATTGACATAAGGTAATCGATGGGGATTTCATCACCTCATGACAACATTTTTTTGGGTGATCCCACTTGGATTTCACCCCCAAGGGGAGGACCAACTCAATTCTCTATCTAAGTGTAATCTCTAGAATATCAGTATATCTTGGCTAAGCACTCGTACTAGATGTGGGATTGTGAAATGAGGGGATCAAGCCCCAAGTATCAAGCCATGTAATGTTAATATTATAAATTTATTTTGAGTTCCAAAATAAAATAAATAAAACCATCCTTAGATTATCATTTCTTAGGACCCTCATTATCCTTTCTTCTTTATTTCTTTTCACATCTTAAAATTAAAAAGAGTTAAAAAAAATTGGGATGACTTTAGTTTATTCATCTTTCATCCACAATCAAAAGTGAGATAATTAAAAAATAAGTTTTTTTCTTTTTTATTTTATTTTCCATCTCATGGTTTTGACTAGGCAATAATCAAAGAATGAATCTAAAGTGGGTGTCATGTCCTCTCCTATGGAACATACACCTAGCTCCTCCTCTATCATTGAGTCCTTTGAAAATCTTATGTTCTTGTACTTTTATTCTCAAGGAAATCCTTCCTTTATAGAAATATTGGATAATAACCTTATTTCTCTCAATTACTACCTTAGTAAATGAGCAATACACATTCCTCCTTGCCCACATACCCAAGATTCTTGATATTTATACAGGATGCCTTTTGAGGGAACTAAGAAAATACAAGGACTTACCACAACCATGGTATCCTTTTCTACTGATTTTGTTCCATCTGGCTCTAATATTTATATGATGCAACCTTTAGAAAACCAACCACCTATAGTATCTACCAATTATCCAACCCCCATTACTCAGGTTCAAAGTGCTTATACCACTCAGGCTATATCCACTATTCCTCCCTTAATGTTAGTAGTATCAATCCCTATAAGTTTCCCACCTATCAAAATGAGTATAGCATATAGTTCACAAGATTTGAAACATACACAACAAATACCTCCAATGCAACCTTCACAATAGTATGTCTTTATAACTACTCAATATATGCATTCTCACAATCATTGGGGACTACTTATTTCTAGTCTTCCATACAATATAATATTCCACTATAGGTCTTATATTACATGGAAGCATCCCAACCCATTATGTCCACTACAGTTGGATACCCTTCCTCATAACCCTTATCTACTCTTCAGCAAGGTGTCTTAGGGAATGTACCTCAAAATAACCCCCAATTATACCTCATAAACATCCTTATAAATAGGATGGATAATTTGGAAGCCTCCACCTCTAGACATAATACTATGCCCACATATGAGAAAATTTGTATGGAGCCTATCCACCCATCTATTCTTATCCGATCATATCCCTTGCAATGGTAACTTCCCAAGTTTACTAAGTTTCAAAACAAAGGAGATCCATAGTAGTATCTTAGAGCATTTTGACAATTATAACACATGATGATTCATTAATATTTAGGACATTTCCTATGTCACTAGTAGGAGCTACATTAGATTGGTATAACTCCATCCCTCAGCATTCACTCTTTTCCTTTGGGAAATCGGCCCAAATTTTATTAGAATAATTCTCAATCAATATTGTTTGAAAAGTGAGTATCATGAATTATATGCCATTTGAAAATTTGAAGATGAATCCATATCAGACTTTGTAGTTCATTGGCCTAGCTTGATCAACTAGTTAACCTTTTTCTTGCCATAACTTGAATTAATTAAATTGTTTTCATGCTCTTGTGTAAAACATATCTCATCCATGTTATAAATTCAAGCCTTTGAAAATTTTGATGAAGCCTTTACCATGGCATGTAAACTCAAAATATAGGGCATTGAAGAGGTAAAAATTAAGTTACGCAATAAAAAGATAAAAATTGACCCCACAAAAACCAATAACAATAATCTTACACCAAAAAAGGTAGTAAATGTCATTATTCTAAATACTTATTCCCCTCCAACACCCAACCAATCAAGACCATCCACTTCTCAAACACAACCACCTAAGGGCTTTACTCATTTTTCCCCTAGGAAATATACCCCTTTAGGAGAACCTTACACTTATATATTGGATAAACTCCTACAAGAAATTTTTATTAAACTCCCTCTAATTAGACCATTTGATGATACACATCCTAAACCTACTTGGTATAAAGAGGATGAATTTTATGCCTATCACAGGGTAATAAGACATGACATAGAATGATGAAAATCCTTTAAATGATTGGTAAAAGGCCTCATCAACAAGGGGGGGCTTTATTTAGACAATCCAATTGATCCTCCCAACCAATATTTAGATATTTTCAAGCAATTATTTCCAAACCATCCATCCACATCAAACACAATCCAAACTAATATTGGAGAAACATAAAATTAGGATACACATATGATTGTTATAATCTATGACCAATTATTTCCTAAGGAAACTCTAGAGTAATTTCCAATCTTGGATCTCTTCATGCGAAATTATTTCGATCTAAGTCAACCTAAAATTATCGAGACAACTCCTTGAACCTCTATAGAGCTCCTAAATATCATTACATGGGATCATTTACATGAGCCATCCCCTTCTTCTTCTCAAATTTATTATTCTAAAAATTAAAATGAAACCACTCCTTGAGAATGTCATAGATAAACATCTTGATACTTCGAGAGTCAAACATTCCACCCCTTTAGTCCCTAAAAAACCTATTCATAATATGCACTAAGATCATAATATAATAAGATCCTATCAGTTTACTCGATACCAAGACCCTTTTAAATCATCCTCCATTATAGCACCTCCTTACCCTAAACTTACTAAAGGAAAGGGTAAGGCTCCTATCATCGATAGCTAGGAAATTGTCTTGGTATTCTATCAAAGAAAGCCTTAGCCCATCCTCAAGTCAAGGTCGATCTTTTTTAGATGTCAAAAGATAAAAACCTTAGTCTAAATACCCCTTTTATTCTCAGCACACAAAAGTGTAAAGGTCAACCCCTTTTATATCATCTATTTTAGGTCCTCATCTATCTTCCAAAATGATTATCCCATCATAAGTTGTTCCATTGAAACACATGGGAAAATATAGTGTCTCCCTCCATTATTAAAGACACCTCCATCTCGATATCCACTATCTTCTACTAAATGACCATTAGATAAATTTAAATAAAATGTGACTAAGGTCATCCCTACAATAAAATCTAAATGTCAAAACCAAATGATCAATACTTTGCCAATGGAGATGGTACAACCTATTATAAGACCACAAAATGACCCTTTAAAAGGATCTTACACTATAATTTTAAAATAATTTTTAGATACATCCCTCATAGAGATACCATCTATATGGCCCATTAACCTTCACCCCTAAAGACGTACTTGGTATAAGATTTGGTAGATATGTGCATATCATAAAGTACCTGGACATGATATAGAAAATTATAATGCCTTTAAGGCCATAATCTAACAACTAGTCCAGGATGATGATCTAAATGATGAAAATACTAAGTAAAAAGTTACCATCCCAAATATTCCACCCATCCATAATCCTAATAGTCCTATAAGTGATAAAGAGTTAGTGGCTTCTTTGGACCCTCCATTATTACACATTGATGTTATCCATGTAGCCACCCATTTTCAAAATCAAAATATTAATAAAGACAAAGTTTAAATTATATGTGCCTATACCCATAATACACCTAAACCATCTAGATAAAATCCTAAAGTCTCTATTATAATTACTACCCCAACTGAAGCCAAGAAGCTAGTACAAATCTCCATATTAAAACAACTCCACCAAATGCCTATAAAAATGTCATTATATGATCTTATCAAAAACTCTCCACACCATTAACAAATAATGAGAGAAGCACTCCAAGCTATAGAGGTATATCTAGATGAGCCTCAACCATTTTTAGTATTTATAGGGTCCCTTCAAATGGTGTCAACTATTAGTTTCATTGATTCTAAGGTCATTCTTTTATAACCTAAAGACTAAGATCCCACACTTTTCATCATAGATCAAATAAATCAAACTCAAATTAAAAGAGTTATGATTGATAATGGGGTCATTATCAATATTATTTCTTCCCATGCTTTCCAATAGTTACAGCTACCAGAAACCATTATTTCCCAATCCCCAATAATTCTCCTTACATTCAATGACATGGTAGCTCCCATAGTAGGAATGATTGTCCTTCACATTTTCGTAGGTCCTCACACCCTTTATGAACTATTTTATGTCATAGAAGAGACATTCCAATATAACATTTTATTAGGATGTCCATGGATTTGTGTGATTGTTAGCTATTAGTTTCATTGATTATAAGGTCATTCTTTTATCACCTAAAGACTAAGATCCCACACTTTTCATCATAGATCAAATAAATCAAACTCAAATTAAAAGAGTTATGATTGATAATGGGGTCATTATCAATATTATTTCTTCCCATGCTTTCCAATAGTTACAGCTACCAAAAACCATTATTTCCCAATCCCCAATAATTTTCCTTACATTCAATGACATGGTAGAACCCACAGTAGGAATGATTGTCCTTCATATTTGCATAGGTCCTCACACCCTTTATGAACTCTTTTATTTCATAAAAGAAACATTCCAATATAACATTTTATTAGGATGTCCATGGATTTATGTGATGTGATGTATCCTCTTCACCATCCATTAGGGCATTAATTTTGAACATGAAGTCTAGGTCCACATCATCTCTACTGATCCTCATCCCTTCAAATCATGCAACTTCACTTTTCAACCAAGTAATATCATAATACCCTAGCTGAACACAATCCCATCTTCATCCTCTAATCAAGCCTCAACTAACATAACTATTCCTACTTTAAAATTACTAGCTCATGAGTCTGTTGATTATATGATGTAGCTTCTTTCAATAGGGGAATACCATCTATTTACCCTTAACATATTACCCACTCTTAGGGAATATGGTCATCCTGACAAGCAACCCATGTATTTACCCAACCTATGTGAGCTCATCCCATTTGGGCCACCTTTCTTATATACCCACCTGATATATTGTAGAATCAATCAAAACACTCCAACACCTAACAATGGCACCCATGTTAAACCCTTTACGTCCAATTTTTCATTTCTCAATAAACCCTATTTCATGCAAACCTACCTTTATCATTGTACCTGGTAGGGCTTTAACATTGGTAGATATGAGAAAGGTCCTCATGACATCACATTAGAAGATTTTAGAAAAACACCAGAAAAACATGGCTTAGGCTTTGATAAATATTATAAATCCTCTCTTCAACCCATTATTGAAGAATAAGAGAAATCTTCATCATTCAATACCTCTTGCTTAACTGTGACACTATATCCATCCCTTCTAACTTTTTTTTAGTCAATTCAATCTCTATAGAACCCCTCATCTTTCATCATGGTGGTGAGACCCAAATTATCCCTTTAGCATATCCTAAGTTAGTAAGACATGATACGCTAACCATCTCTATTCTTCAGTGTCAAGATGACAAGTCAATCTTAACTCATCTAGGCACTAAAAACTCTTATCTATGCAATTCTCTTCCATCTAAAAAATCTATATTATTAAACAAATTCACCTCTAATATTAATATTGGGTCTCAAGAAACCCTAAGGAGTGTTAAAGTTAGAAAAGCCTTAGATCCTTAGGAAAACTAGGGTTTTACCAATTTTTATCAAACTGTAGTGAGGCATTTTCTTGGTCTTATAGTGATATGCCTATTATTAACCCCATAATAGTTATCCATAATATCATCACCCTTCTAAATGATAGATCAATAAAACAAAAGCTCTATAAAATGTATCCCCACATCGCACTCTTAGTAAAAGAGGAACTGTAGTACCTCTTATACTAACTTCATTCAACCCATCAATTATCCTTAATGGATGTCCAACATTATTTCAGTCACTAAGCCTATAGGGGGACTTTACGTTTGTATAGACTTCCATGATTAAAATCTTACATATCCAAAATATGATTTCCCTCTCCCTCACATCAACCAATTAGTGGACTTAATAGCTAGCCATGAAATGTTATCCCTTATGGATGGTTTTTCTAGTTACAATCAAATACTTATTTCACTAAAAGATCAACATAAAACTATATTTATTACTCCTTTGGGTACATTCTCCTATCATATTATGCCCTTTAGCCTAAAAATTTTAAGAGCCACCTATTAATGGGAAATGACTTATATATTTCATGACATAATCCACAAAATTGTTGAAGACTATGTTGATGATCTCCTTGAGAAGTCAAAATTTTGCAAGGGTCACTTATCTATACTTAAGGTTATCATTGATCATTTGCTCTAGTATCATGTGCATCTAAATCCAAAAAAGTTCATTTTTGGTCTTGATGGGTAAAATTCTAGGCTTCATTGTTTTTATTCAAGGAATAGAAGTGGATCCCACTAAAATCAAAGTCATTATAGAAATGCATCCTTTGTCTAACCTTAAGCAACTTTGTAGTTTACAAGGTAAGCTCTAGTCTATCCATCATTTTATATCCGAGTTATCGGATCAATGTCAACCTTTACACCATTTACTAAAGAAGGATAGTTGCTTTTTATAGGATTCTAATTATCAAGAATCCATTCACGCACTCAAAAGACTATATTATATCACCTTTAGTCCTCACTCCACCAAAGGAGGGGAAACCTTTCTTCCTTTATATGTTAGCTACTGACCACGCTCTAGGTGCTATTCTTGCCCATCGATATGAGCATCACAAGGAATATGTTATTTATTATATAAGTCATACCCTCTTAGAATACAAAACACATTATTTGCATATCAAAAATTATGCCTAGCATTGGTCCTTATAGCCTCTAAGCTTCATCATTACCTACTTACCCACAAGATGTACATAATTATGACTACTTACCCATATAAGTTCATGCATTCTAAGCCTTATCAAAATCAATGAACGACTAGATGAATCATGCTTCTAGCTAAGTTTTATCTATAATTTCTCCATCAAAAGTATATTGAAGGATAGATTATTGCTGATCAATTAGATGAAGCACCTCTTAGTGACAACTAACCAATTAATTATGAATTTCCTCATTAATCTATCGCATCCACTTCCCAAGTAGTCTTGGAATATCAAATGACTCTATTCTTTGATGGGTCTAAATGTGAGTGTGGAAGAGGCACAAAAATTATATTAATCCCTCCTCAAGATATTCCCATGCTTTTATCTTTTCAATTAGAATTAAATTACATCAATAACATTTTTTAATATGAATTATTGATTATAGGCCTCCAAACTACCCTTTCACTAAGGGTTAGATCCCTTAATATCTATGGTGATTCTCAACTAGTGGTCAATCAAATTAATGATAGATATCAATGTAAGAATGATATCCTCCAAAGATATAAGACCTTTGTCAATTAGATCTTATCCAATTTTGAATGTTACACCATCCAAACTACTCCTAGATCAACTAATAAGTTCATTGATACTATGACATCTCTTATCTCCTTTATCCCATCCTCATCTCAGGAGTCCAAGATATTTGTCCTTATCCATCAATTTAACCAACCTTCTTATAAAAGAACCTATATTTTATCTATCAATAATATTGATAAAAACCCAGAGGAGTCATGGTATGCATAAATATTTACTTTTTTATCTATAGGACTATCTTCTCACCATCTATCCAAAGGTTCCAGGTGTGTCTTTCAATAGAAAGTTGCCCACTATACTATACTAAGAGGTGTTCTCTATAAGCCTAGATTTGATGTCATTCTTCTTCATTGTCTCAAAAATCATGAAGCTACTTTAGCTATCCAATAAGTACATAATGGGTCATGTGGTGGACACTTTAGTGGTCATGTAATCACTAAAAAATATTATGTCTAGGATATTATTGGCCCACTCTGAATCAAGATTGTTGTGCATACATTAAGAGGTGTGTAAAATATCAACAACATGTAAACTTATCACATTTCCCTAGTAAAGCCTTACAAGAAACAAGATAATTATATCCATTTTCCCAATGGGGTCTTAATTTTATAGGGAAAATCAACCCTAAGCCCCCTCAGCATCTTGGCTTCATCATTACCACTATAGAATACTTCACCAAGTGGGTGGAAGGTGTTCCATTTATCTTGACCAAGGCAGAAAAGATTATGTATTTTATCCACCATCACATTATTTGTCATTTTGGAATTCCATATAATATAATAATATATAATGGAAAATATTTCAAGAATAAGAAAGTCTATGCACTATGTGACTCATTTAAAATCAAATTAAGTTTTTCCTCACCTTACTATCCTCAAGCCAATGGTCAAGTAGAAGAATATAATAAAAACCTAGTCAAAATCCTAACCTAAATCTTTAATAAAACTATGAAGGATTGGCATCTTCATATCCGTTTTTCCTTATGGGCATATCAAACTAGTATTTGAACCCCTACGAGTGTTACTCCTTTTTCCCTAGTCTATGGTATGGAAGTTGTACTTCCTTTAGAAGTCCAAATTCCCTCTCTTTGTGTCTCCATTAAATACATCATTTTTGTTGAGGATTTTCATTAGGATCATTTATCATAGCTTGAATTCTTATATTAACATCATACAACATCCCTTGATCATCTTTGTATATATCAAGAATGACTAAAATGAGCATATAATCAACATGTAAGTGAATGAAAATTTAACATTCGAGACCTTATGCTTAAATAAAATCAACATGTCCCTAATATGGAATGAAGTAAAAGGGGTAAATTTTCTCCTAATTGGCTTGGACCATACATCATAACCCATAAATATGGATTTGGGGCATATCATTTAGCTTCTCTTGATGGCAAACTAGAATGATAACCTCTTAATGCATTTCATCCACATCCTTTCTATAGTTAATATAACTTGGCTCATCTTGGTTAGTTTATCTTAAATATTATCATATCCTTCTACCCTAAAATACCAAATAATGATATGAGATTTATGTAGTTATCTGGTAGTCACTATAACTTTAACCTTAAATATGAATGCCCTAGCTCTATTCATAGCATTCTCTCATTGATACATTTCACCAATAATAGGAGAAACCCTAGATCACTATTTCCCTCATTTCATAAATTTTGTCAATTTTACAAGATAACACAATCATCTCATGTAATGAACTCATAGAAACTATCCTAAGGTATCTTTTTATGTCAACTTACATTAATTTCTTTGTGATCTAAAATCAAGTATGCAATGAAAATCAAAAGTATCAAAATGGGCTAAATAAATAGACTAATCCCTCAAAGGACAGTTTTAATCAAATATAAAATCAACTAATAGATTGATCCCTTGAAGGACAATTATGAAAAAACATATGAATGTAGACCACTCCCTTAAAGGATTGCTATCAAGCAGAAAACTTTCCGCATTGATCAGTTTTCAAAATATGCCTTAAAAAAGTAATAAAGAAATAAATTGTGAAAAGCAATATCACAAGAAAGCTTCATGTATTGATCAACTTTCTAATTATAGACTTCCCATATTGATCAATCTACCCATTATCATAAAAATGATCCCTGAAAGAGAAATCCTAATTTCAAAATATGGTGTGAATAAGGTTATCTCTAAAGTAATCCATCCTCCATCCTACTAAAAGCATCTAATCTCAATAAATTACCAAGGTCAAAGCTCTAGCTAACTTAGGTTGTGTCAACATCTATTATCATCTAGCTAAGGATGTATAGGTCATGTGTATGAGAGATTCTCTTTTTGGTTATGGTCTAGGTCAATGTTGAGCAAATCCATAATATATAATCACTAAAACCCATAAAATCACAACCATTAAACATTAAAAGCTATCTTCATAATTGATTTATTAAAAACATATCTCATCATATAAAATCCATAATCCATAAACATCTGCAACATATACAATAAAAATGATCAAAATTAAAATACATAACATCTACTCTATAATCCATCACATCACATCATCAATAAAAACATAACATATCCATAGCCATCAATAAATCCATAAACAAACACACATGATCCATCCATAAACATAATATATATATATATATATATATATATATATATATATATATATACATCAAGTGTCTATACAAATGTCATAACATAAATAAAATGGGGCTCTCATCACATACAATGTGATCTACTCAATAAAATCAATCCTACTGAGGTGAATGCTATCACATCCATCATCATCTGCTCCATAAATCATTACACTACCTCTACTAGTACACCCCCTAGGAGTCCTTTGTGATCTACTATAGCTAGCCACATATGAAGAAAACCAAGCTACATATGGTAGGCATCTCTATACTGTCCTCTCTTAATAAGACATCTTAGCAATCAAATCCCTATACCTCTGGAGTGGTACCATATCTATAGGAGTAGCACTAGATCCTATAATATTTGGATCTGATCTCCCTACCAAAGTAGACCTCATTTGCTCTAGCTCTACTTAGTATGTCTCCCACTCTTGTATATCCTAGTCATGTCACCCTCTCATGATATCAAGATCACCCTATAATGTGGAAATCTGATCCTATCATGTATCATGGGTTATCCATACCTCCTATAGCTTAGCCCTCAGTGTATCCCTCTCTATAAAAACTATAGTTATATCTATATGATCATTAGTAGGGGCATCCTATAGTGGTATATCCTTCATGTGTACATTAGGGTTATCCTACTCCTCCATGTGTATATCTAGGGCATCTTGCTCAGCCTCCCTCATCTCTTCAATAACCACCTCCTACTGAGGTCTCACTGCTACAAACCATTCTTCATAATCATGTGTATAACTAATTTAATCTAAGTTGATAGTTGTGGCTTCCTCTTATGGCCCCATCAATACCACT
This sequence comes from Torreya grandis, assembly GCA_037957365.1. Lineage (NCBI taxonomy): Eukaryota > Viridiplantae > Streptophyta > Pinopsida > Cupressales > Taxaceae > Torreya > Torreya grandis. The sequence continues at coordinate 446,438 of JARHVA010003258.1, forward strand.
GTCGTATATGAAGCAAGCCAGTCAAGCTCTGTATCATCCACCCTATACACATTAGGGATAATTTTACATCCTAAAGTAACCCAAATTGATGATAAACCTTATTAAAATAAAATATCTCAATGTGTTTCAACCATCATCTATGTACCCATGCCTATTGAAAAACATCCCCTATCTCCATAACTAAACCAAGACAAGCTATAAAGTTCACATACGACCTCCAAATAACATCTTTTAGTTTTAAGTTACTAAAAACCTATCTATATTATGCTAGATCATGTACTACCCTATATGTGTATGGAAACACTAGGTCTTCCTTCCATCGAAGGAAGCCTACACTATAAACCATGTCTATGAAACTAATCCATGGGGTTCATATGGGGTGAATCACATGAATTTGCTCATATGCATAGTAATTTAATATAAAATTGATGTTGAGTCCTAATCTATGCTCAACACACTATCCCCATAACTCCTTGTAGATCTACCCCAATAGTGTGGGTGCCCAAGCAAAAATAGTCCTAAACACCACCATGTCTACTGTGACACTAGTGAAGCTCTATGATATTCACCCTCTCATAGAATTAGGTATCACATAATAGGTTAGTACCAACATCATCATCATTAGCACTAGTCTCTCCATAGAGTCTTGGTCATAAAATGGATAAAATGAGAACCCCCCAATAATGAATCTCATGTCCAATGCATCCTCACCATATAATCGCACTAGCACCATCACTCTCCCAGCCTCATCAATAGTATATATAAATAAGGGCTCTCTATATTAGTACTCATGGAATATGATGGATGTATTCTATGGTGATGGTCATCTCATCAATTGGTAGATAAAACATGTTAGTGGTATAATCCCACCACTTTAGCACAGCCTCCATCATGCCAATTCCTAATGGATATGATGATAATGGCAAATCCTACCAAATCTAATAACATCCAAAAGGGCCTAGTCCTCATCACCCATGAACTCCCATAATTGCATCAATAGTGGTGGGATCCTATCCCTCATCATCATTAGCTCCTGTGCCTCTCAAAAATAACTTTTTGGTTAATCAAGTTCCTCACTTTTTTGATTTCTATCGATCCTATCAGGATCACTTTTTATTTACCCAATCAACATTGATAATTTTGGATTGTGATTGATCCAAATGGGGAATAGTAATCCATATGGATTGATGTCATTTCCATCCCCGCAAAAATCTTACCCCTAGGTCGTATATTCCTAAAAAAATTACAACCTATCCTCCCCACCCACAAATTTTTTGAAAAAAAACTCTCCTATAAAGCATAAAGACCTTAATAAAACATAAAAATAGTAAAGTTCACAAAAAGTATATTTTACCTACCTCATATTGAAGTCATCATCATTCACTCCTACTTGCCTCCTCATCTCTCACGTAAGCTTGAAATGTGGAAAAATGTCAAATTTTGCTCTTGAAGACTTGTTCACATTGATAGATAAATGAGACTTATCCCATGTTAGATGCCTATTTATAGCCTTTCTTATGATCAATGTTGATTACTCAAATTGATGTAAATCCCCTTAATCAACATCAATATTTTGTGGATCTATATCAATTGCATTGGCTTGTTTAAATTTTTTGCAATTATGGACCATTTCACATGCTCCCAATCTAGATCTCAAGCCCCATCTTATTCCCTTTGCCATAACTATCCCATTTTTATGTCATATTACTCTTTAGATTTGAGGATTTTGACCCTTTTTCAGTTCCCCACTATCCTTTAGGTATACCACTTTTTTTTTACATCTTGCCATTGTAAGATCTCAAGGTTATCTTTTGTCTCGATAACATTCATCTATAGGTAATGCATACACCATACACACACTAACTGTGATGATCTATCATTCATATCTTTAATCCTCTTAATATCCTTTTATTAAGCCTACCTATTTTAGCTCTAGCATTTTTTTATTTAATTAAGTATTTGGGGCATTACTACCTACATCACTTTTTATCCCATTAAGTGTAACCTTGGATATTCTTTGAGCCATTTGCACTTATGTTTGTCCATTGATATCTTCCACTTGTCCATTTCCACTCATCCACAATTTTTTTACCTACCATATTTTTCAAACCCATCATCTATTATACCTCACTTCTTAGTGCCCAATTTTATGTGGGATACGTCCTTATAATAAACCTCAGGCATTAGGCACCTTATAGTTTTTGTCTTGCAGCATGATATTGCATACCGCTTCACAAAAAAGGATAAATGTAGATGCTAGTTTTATACACCTTTGTGTATTAACATGGTGTGTCATCATGTTATAATTCATCTTTATAATAATGGCCCCATTCATAATTATTTGATATAATTACCCATTTACCTTTACCACATGAGTTAATTAATATAGTCAAATAGTAATTAACCCTATTTTACTATCCCTAACCATAAAATCATAAAAACAAATGAAAAACAAAAACCCTCCCAACCTCTTAACATACCCATCCAATGGTTTAAATAACCTAAAAACTTAGACGTCGGTTAAACGTAGCTTTACCCCATAAAAACCCCTTTTGAATGACCTAAATATCACCTCCACCCATTTTGGGCAAATCGACATCGATTCTTTGATATCGACACTAATCAACCTAAAATAGAATTGTTCCATAAATATATAGTGAGCCTCCTCTACTCAAGGGACATGCACAATAATTTTTGACTCTGAACCTCTACTAGATTTTTCTTGGAACCTATGTACGGACATTGTCAACACTTTTCCACCTTATGGAACCTCTGTTCATGTAATTATTAAGGGATTTTGAAGGTTTTTGAGCATACTTTTATAGTCTTATTTATTTATGTGTTTCAATCCATTCAAGGTTAGTATTTTACATTAATTCATTAAATCTTACTATCCTCTACACCTCTATGTCAACATTTCCATTCAATTTTCATCATTTTATTATCTTTACATGTCATTATTATCCCTTATTTTCATAGTTTAGCAGTTTACTTAAAATAGACACCAATTCATTTGAATCGATGTCAATCTTATAGGATCATCATCAATCCTTTATAAACTATTAAAATAGCCTTGAATTCTATTTTTATAACATTCATAGTCTTAAATACCTATTAAATCATGTATGTTATTTTTTTGAAAATATGTCTTTCACATGTAGATGACTGTGCCTAGATTAGCACATGATATTGTTAGCATATTTGATCTCCCCATTGTCCCACAACCTCTATTCACTTATCAAAGTGATATTTCATTTGAATTAGGTATTTTTACTATGTTTTTCACACCTAATTAGGAAATCATTAATGAATAATTAGTTGTAATTCAAGAGGATGTTGATATAACTACGAAATTTTTGGATGATTACTTTGATCTCATTAATCCTATTATAGATTAGACATCTTATTTGTTATCTATTTTTCATCCTATCCTTATATATATTTGTAATTTCATGTTTATTTATAAACTTGAGTGTTAAACATGGGCTAACATCCACCTAAGGAAGTAGATCACTTCTTGGGACTGGTTTTTTACCAGGCAGCCCATTCATCTTACTATTAATCAAATTTTTGTGAGTTAGTGTGATTTTTAGGTCATTCATCCCTAGCCAAAGAGGAGTTCCCACAAGATTTATCAATGGTGCATAACCAATCTCCATCTCTAGGTAATTTTTAAAACCTTGTATTTATTTTGTTTTTAGTAGCTAATTAGATCACATTGAAAAAAGTTAAAAAATACTAAAACAAAGAGTTAAAAAGTTATTTGGAGCTGTTGAGGTATTCAAGGTCTACCTTTTCTCTCTATTCCTTAAAGGACAATTTTTTTCAAGAACTATTGGAAGCCCTGGATTTCCTCACGAACATCATCAATTTTGTTATCTTCTTGAAAAGGAAATTCAAATGTTTTTACCATGTTAACTTGATCAAATAACTTGGATCTTGAGGTACCCACACCACATTCCTTATTAGAGACTATTTTAAATGTGTCTAACTCTTCTTTTAAAGCATCAAAAGACTTAAAACACTCAATGCAATCAATCTCACCATGATTGGCTATATAATGCACTCTACAATAATTAGGCAAGGTAATGTTAGTAAGTTTAATATCCATGGTTTTCTTGCTAGAAGATGGTTCATTAGCCTTATTTTTATAAAAACTATCATTCTAAAACCTATTTTTATTCCTATTAAACCTTTGTAATGAGAAGTTCCTACCATATCTTTCTCCATTATTACCAACTTGTTTTTACAGCTGAAGGAACTTAGTGTTTAACTTTTGGACCATTTTTAGAATAGAATCATTCTCATTCTTGGGAGTTTTAAAATTGTGAACCTAGTTATTTTTATTACCAATATCTAGTACTAAAGTTTTGGGATCATTTTAATTGAATCCATTAGTAGTAAGATGATCTGAGAATCCTATTTTCTAATTAGGAGCAACATGACTCAAAGGCAGTTGATTCAAGGCTGGAACATTCTAATTATTGTTGGGAAAGATGTTCAACATGGGAAAATATGGATTTATATTTGCAATAGAGTTATCCATTTTTCCTTAGGGATACATTTTATTATTGATTTAGAATAAGCCTTGGATAATGAAGCTACAGATGGAAGAGATCTTTTTAGAAATATAGAAGTCATAAGATCTATTGCATCTTTATAGATCTCTAGAGCTAAAAAATCATTAGGTTCATAAGGGTCTATGGTCTTATTATACATCTTCTAAAAATTATCATTAAAGTACCTTATGAGATCACTTACATCCCTCTTGATGGTGGTGAACTAGTGGTATATGACACATGGACTAACAATTTTACCAAACTAGTCTATGAAAACATTAGTGAAACCATACTAGCTAGTATGTAGTTGTTTAGAAATTTGAGAAAACATTTATATGCAGCATCTTTAAAAGTAAAGGGGAAAAAATCTACATGCTAAATATTCATTTATGAAATTTATCAACCTTAAATTAGATTTAAAGTATATAATGTGCTCTTCAACATTTATAATACCCATTGGACTAAATGTTGCCAAGTATTTTTTAGGATTACATGGGAGATCATGTACCACACTTGGCATATTGATCAAAGATTCTCCCTACCAAGCCATACCTAGACAAAGGTTGAAGGTAAGGGTGCCTTGAAGAGGTGAATTTGGAAAATATTTAGAACATCTATGCCTACCTTTATCTCACCTAGTTCTTCTATGGAATTCTAGCTAAAGTAAAGGTTCTCTTGTCTCTGAATGTGATCTTGTTCAGATCTTTGGTAATTTTAGCTTGAAGATTGAGTATTCTATTTGAAATATAATGTGTCAATTTAGTATTTATAAAGATCAAGGATTAAATCTACACATCAAGCTAATTTTTCTAAGATCTGTATAAAGAACAGTAAAGGATGTTAACCTTTGACTAAGTTAGCTTAAAGATGTGTTTAATTATGCAAATATAATTAGTCTTTACATTTATAAGTTCAAATAAACTAAAATTTGTGAAATATTTATCAACCTTTGATTAAAACAATCTATTCTAACCTCAAATACTATGGATTCTTAGATCTTAAGCAATCTTTACCAAAATTAAGCATCAAACTTCAAATAATTATGATCTTTATCTATAAGAAGCACTAATATGGGTCAAACACCATGAAGATCAAATATATTTACACGTTTTATCAAATAATTATGCAAATATTTAAATATGGCATCAACCATTGATCAAAACAAGCTAAAACTATCAAAGATTTGATAAATTCACAAATATGGGCCCCCCTTCTAGCACTAATGGAAGTTGTTCTTGTTGATGCCTTATGTGTATCATAGGTTCTCTTAGTGTTTAATAAAACTTCTCATTTGATAATTTTGGGAATTAATGGCATGAGTAGCAAGTTTTGGTAATTTAGTTACCTGTGATTAAATAGAGGTAGAGAAAATTGATTGTTCCATAAATTTATATTACTTAGCAGTTGGGAGCCATCGTGGTGCTCATGGATTTTGAAGTATCTATGTTGATCTTAATGAGTTATTATTAGAGTTCTATACCAAATACTAATATAGATGAATATTTATAGTTAGATCTATATTAAAGTGATTTGATTTAAAAAAGAAGCAAAAGAGAATGGTAGGGTAGAAAGAGAATGTGTGATTGCTAATCTTTGACTCCAACATTATGATAAATTTTCAATTACAATTAAGCATGCATTTAACTAGTATATAATGAAAAATAGCATAAGCTCAAGTATCACCATAGACTAGGAAAATTTCTGACGATAATACGAGAACATACAAGTAAGATTGGGTTTACTTTAAAGATTTGTTACCAAATTCAAATAGTATTAACACATCTAAATATGGAACAAATGAAATGAATAAAATTTAATATCTTTCAACTAATCTAGCATAAGCATAAATTAGCAACCCTATATCATAGATGCAAATTCAAAATTCATGAAACCTTTCAAATTTAAGCTTTAGAACCAATAATTGAGAGAAAATCCAAATTAATAATTGACATAACAAATTTGGATAATCTTTACAAAATTCATTGATTGTATTAATTACTTAAAGTATACAAATTTTGTTCAAAATTATCCCTCTTTATAAAATGGTAGTACTACCTTTTATAGAAGGACAGGGAAGTAAACTAGTTAGTTACAAGATACATATGTACAAAACATAAGGACAACTATCCTTTTTGACAAGGTTCTAGAATACATTTTCTTTTATAAACTAAACTGACCTAGAGGCAAATATGCTAACAAACTTGCATATGCCTTTACAAAAGGATATTCCATTTGTAAAATATTATAATTTTTTTTTAAAATATAATAACATTCAACTGATTTAATGGTGGTCCCTATGCTAGATAAATTACTTTCTAATGTTAGAGTATGTTCATGGCCTTTTGGTGCTACTCACTAACTAGTTCTAGGTCCATAGTTAGTTTTAGGAGACACTTCCCCTCCCTATTAGCTATATCATTCAATTCTCTATCATTTTTATCCATGGATTCTTTGATGCACTTGACCTCAGTGATCCTTTCACTTGCATTGAAGATCATGTTCAAGATCTTGCTATTGTCTACCCTAGATTGGCCTTGACTTTTACTTTTTATTTATTGTGTCACCAAATTAGCCTTTTGCTTGAATTCCTCATCCTTCATGATGCCTAGGACACTAGACTATGTAGGTTTAGTGAGCATTGGCCGAAGAAGTTATTCAATCCTTCCTATTAGGTTCTTATCACCTTTCAGGAGTCTCTCTATCTCTCATGACCAAGCACACAAACTTTAGACTTTTTCCATAACAATTCATTAAATTATATTCAAATGCCCCAAACTTATTTTTTTAACCCCAAGAATCTTCCTTCCAACCTAGATGTTGATTAACACTATTATTTGACCCTATAAAGCTTAACATTGGGCTATTAGACCATTAGCCACTATATTATGTTGTGTCAATGCACTCTGCCTCAGCTTCATTTTTTTAATGCATCAAACATGTCATAAAATGACTCATCAAGCATTCAGATCATTGCCTCAGGAAATGATAAGGTAGCTTATGTCTCCAAATTCTCCTTTTCCTTCTCCAAATTATGTATTCTCTGATTCATACCCCTGATGTCTACTTTGACTTGAGCTAAATGAGCCTCAACTAGGATTTATACATCTTCCTCATAAATGAGGGGTTCACTAAGCTGTTATCCTCTAACTGGAGTTAAGCCTACAAATGTCTCAACCTTTTGAAATTCGAATTGTTCAATCCCCACCATGGCCTTTCTCATTGTCACTCTCTCTAATTTAGTTGCCTCTAGATTGAACTACATAGTAGTAGTTGGTTTAACATACTTTAGAGGTTTAGGAGACTCTAACTAGGTGCTACTTGAAGCTTATAGAGTCTCCATTTGCTTTCTATCTAACCCTACAGTAGCCACTATTATTCTCTATTCCTCCATCAAATCCCTTATCCATGGCTTTATATCATCATATACATCAATATTAATAGGCTTTGTCAGGAACATGAGTGGTGACATCTAGGGATTTTTTGCATTTTTTTATAAATGAAACAATTAGGGATGATTAGTCCATGCATGGGGTATTCATCACTAAATAAGTTGATTTCACTCATAGGGTGAGTGAAATTCAACATGGGCTTCTTTTTCCCAACTGGGACTATTGCCAATTCTACCTTTCTCTTCCTCAATGGAGCCATTGGGACTAGATCAAAGATAGGTTCTTACCCTTTTTCTTTCTTAGCTTCCTCTATTTAGGCTTGTGCTTCTTCAATAAGTTCCTCCTCTTCATCAGACCAATATTCGTTAGTAAGGACCTTAAGGGAATCTTTCACTATCTCATCTAGCTCTAGGGCAATCATGTCTAGGTTTTTTATGGGGGATGTTGGTCCTTGAGGAAGGGTTAAGGAAGAAGGTCCCTCACTAGGTATTTCTTTTAGACTTTCCTTTCCATGACCTTATGTAATCTATTTTTAGGGCTATTACCCTTCCATTTGTGGTTTCTCTTGAGGAGGCCTTGAAAGTATAGTAAATAAATGGTACTACAAAGGTCCCATTCACCATATGTCCCTAAGGGGTTTATGATCTTTGGTCAGTCTATGCTAGGTCTAATTTTGTGTCCCTTAAGCCTAGCCAATATTTCTTCAAAATTATTTGCTTTGATATATAAGGTGTCATAGACACGCAGCTAGTGATCATATACTAGCTTGGGTAATTACTTAGATTTCAAATGTGTGGAAATTATGACCTTAGGATCCAACTCTTTTCAGTCATCAAGTTTTAATTTTAAATAATCCCTATGCTTGGATATAGTACTTACCCAATCCCAATTTTTTATCACAATTATGCCAATGGTCAAATGAAAGGGATGGAAGAGGCTTTTCCTCTTGTCCTCACACACTCTATACACACCATGAAGAAGTTGGTATGCAATTTATTACTCTACTAGCTTGATGGGAACATAGATGGGCAACTTGTAAGGTTAAATCAAAATCCTTTCAATTATAATCACTGTATAATATAGATACAACTAGATGTCTCCCATTAGCTTCACATATTTCTTGATTAGAGGGATTACCTTGGGTATAAGGATCTCTGTGTTTGCTTCTACCAAGGCTAGATACACATAGTCATATTTGAATTGGATGTTTTGCCTATATTTGAGTATGGATCAATTTTAATAGTGATGAGAGACTATGAATCTACCCTTAGGTGACCAATTTTTGATATAGGATATCTTGGTGGAAGTTAGAAAAGCATCCAATAGATAGGACATCATGAAGAATTATGTACTAGTTTTCTTCTTAATGGCCATGAATTGTCATTCTAGATATATGTTTATCATCTCTCTAATTATAAGAGTGAGCTCTTTATCTACCATGTAGTAGATGTAGGATACCCAACTCTTATTGACATAAGTGGTTAAAAGGGCTCTTGATATTCTATCTAACAGAGTCATGATTACCTAACCCCCTCTCTAAACTTGGTAACTAGGATATTTCTCAGTAGGGTCTCAGATCACATAGTTCCCTTGGAACAACCATGGCATGAGGATGGTGTCTAAGTCATTCTTTCCATTCCATTCCTTGATGGTGGGAAAGTCTACTTGGGGATTCTAAATTTTATAGTAACTTTCAAATGACAATGGGGAAATGTATGTAATTCTTCTAAAGGTCCTTTCATGAATAATCCAACCTTGTTCAATTATACAATATTTAAAAATGGAAATAAGGATGTTGATATAGTGAATTACCTTGGTTTTGGTGGTAATAAGGTGGAGATTAGCCATTTAGACTACAACTAGGTAGATGTGTCTTTTTGTCATAGTGGCAATCTTTTGTTCCTCCTTCATGATGGTATACATCTCTTCAATGGTCCAAAAGAGTTCAAACTAGTTCCTTTTGCCTATTTTTAGTATTGTAGTGTCCATGTCTATATCCTTGAAGACCTTCCCTTCCTTGTTTATAGATAAATACAACTCTATCTCATCTCTCTATTGTTGCCTCTGAGCTGCCATGGCTTCCAAACCTATTAATTGCTTACTATTTTTTTGTAAGTGGTATATGGGTTAATTCTTTTGTTCTTAAAACAAAATTGGACTCTTTTCATCTTGACTATGATCAACTTGAGTTCAACTTAGGTTATTTCTTGGAAGTTTGGGGCTCTTCTAAATATTTAATGGTGATGGCTTATACAGACCTAGGCCCATTCATTCCATATATTTGGTTTTGACTTTTACCTTTATATGTATGCAATTTTTAGCACACAAGATCTTCAATTTTATTATTTTATTCTTTCATAGTGCTTATTTGGTATCTATCTAGAAACTTTCATGGCATTTTTTGTAAATGCCTTTAAAGCACTAGTCATTATTTTTTTTTTTTTCCTTTTGCTTCACATCATTGGATCATTTCCCATAAATCAATGTGGGCCATTGATCATGATCCAAGATCTTGCCTAATATTGGCCATCTTTACATCAAGCTTCATGATTGTGCCACTTAGCACCTTTTTAGGATTTCTAAGCTTTTTATCTTGTATCATTTTTTTATTAAATGTATATCTACCATGTGTCGAGCCTATGGGCTCTCTGAGCTCTATTAAATAGTCATTGGTGATTTCAAGCCACTAGATCATCCAATATCAATAAAGCATGAGCCATTAATCCTAAAAGATGCACAAAATTCAATCATTGCATGGTTATAGAAAGGAATATAGCCTAAAATATTTTAATCTAAGTTTATTTCATGTCAATAAACATGCCATAGACTTAGGCTATAATATTTTATGCTAAGTTTTAAAGTATGATATCAAAGTGGCCCCTTTGAATGATAGAAACACATCCATTTGCCTAAATAAAATGTTAGATGAGATTGAATTTGATGGTCTCACAGATGTCAATGACAGTGTCATGAACATCAAATGATAGTCATGAGAATGTCAATTTTAAGCTCATGAAGTTCCTTAGGTTTAGCAAAATTGAATTTGACAGCCTTGTAGATGTTAATGATAGCCTCACAAACATCAAATAATGGTCACAAGAATGACAGTTTAAGCTCATCAAATTGATGTATTCCATTGATCTTAGATTTAATTCACTCCATCTGATCAAGATTCATGATGAAGTGAGAGTTGTCTGATCAAGATATGAGTGAGTGCATGCCATTAGTTTGGAGTTCTATTAATGTTTAAGATTTGAATATGGGAGTTCCATGTGGTGGATTTGGGGGGCTCTTGACCTTTGACCCTATTGACCCTAGGGATGACTTGTGGATCATTGATATTTTTTTGAGTTCCCAAGATGGTGACACTTGTCACCCTCATGGGATTTTTTTAGCCTAATGGCATTTCAGTGTTGTCCTCACTTTATTCAACCATCATCTATACGAGCACCTGTAGATAATAGATCATGATCTAGGATGCTTGCACAGGACTAGCTTCCTCAAATAATTAAAACCATGACCTTATTTTTTTCCTAAGGTCTAATTTTATTAAAAAATACAAAGGGGCCTTAGGGTAAAACTAAGGCTTAATCTCATATTTAATGAAAGGGGTCTACTTAACCTTGGGAAATATCACACTATCAGATTTTTAATTCCACTTAAGCATGAGTCATTGATCATGATCTTTGTGATGATGTGGGATTGTTCTGAAGGGTGAGGGATTTAGGATCTTTAGGCTTCATTTGCTCTATTTTATCAAGGGGGTAATGAAATGAGAGTTGTTGGATCTACAAAAGGCAAAAGCATCTAAGTCAGGACTCGAGATGAAATAAGAGCTTTGATAAAAAAAAATTAAAACTAAGGTCTCGTTCATGTTGATAAACATGAATGGGGCCTTAAAATGAATACTTTAGGATAAATAGGTAACAAAGAGGGCCATGTTTAGAAAAATTAAAAGGACCCTACTAATAGGAAAGTTAGACTTGGTTAGAAATAAAGGAAACAAAAAGTGGAAAAATCATGGAAAGGGACCAAGCACAATTTTAGGCTAGGATTTGGTCATATGTTGTGAAACACGACTAAACCTTTGCATAAAATTAAGCTTAATTCCAAATTTAAATTATTCCTACCAAATACATTCCCACCAAATGTAAATTTGAACTGAGGGTTTATGTTAGGGTTTTTTTTTAAGGATCTTTCAGAATATGAATCTAGGTTTGAGTTTTCACAAACCAAAGGCTAATAAAATCTTGAATAGAGTCAATATGTAAATTTTAAGAATGATCCATCGACAAGATATCCATGAAATGTACAAATTTAAGACATGAAGGGAAACTGTTAACAACATTATACAACCTTAAAGCTAAACCATAAACCAATAAGCCTAACATTATCAAAGTTGATGATATTCAAATTCTAACAAAGTTAAAAATATGTCATGTTTTTAGTGTTAAGGTTCAAAGTATCCCAAGGGTCCTAATTTTTAAAAAAGGGGGTATGTTGACATAAACATGTAAATTTCCATGGGTTTTTGGTTGTGGCAGCCTTTGTAAAGTCTATGTTGGAACTAGTTAATGTGGCATCCAATTGCTACTTCCAATCTAGCAAGTTGCATAAAACTTATCGAGCTTGATATACGATGGTGTCTAGAATTTCTTGGTATTCTTATAGTAGAGTGATGAGCATGGAAGCCTTAGACTTGATATATTGGCCCAACTTTCCTACTATATGGAGTTTTTATTTTTCACACCAATCATTTATTAACTCAAATATAAGTGTCTTGAGTCTACACTAGTTAGACATTACTTGGTCCCCAATTACTTGAGTGACCAACCCGAGACAAGTGTCTTGGATAAGATTTACAACTTCATGCATTTGAGCCTTTAACTCAATATCCTTAGCCTTGGATTAATCAATTTCCTATTCCAAATATTCATCCTTATGTTTAATGAACTCCTAGAATATTGTAATGCCCTCTAAATGCTTATTCAATGGTAATATGGAAACATATAATGATGCTTCCTACTAGAGTTTGAATGTTTTTAATGCTCCCATGGTAGTTGAAATATTAGGTCATTTCATGATTATAAGTGAAAGTGAGAAGGTGGTGTGTTCAACACCCACAATTGGAATTTCCCATAGCCAGACTACTCCTAAAGGTAATGTTGGTTGTTGCTCACTTATTGTAGTTGTAGATGTATATTTTTCTTTCACTAGTTGTTCTGATCCACGTGGTTGTTGTACAAGGACTTGTTTTTTCTACACCATAACATCTTATTTAGTCTTCAATTATTGTGTAGCATCTTTATCTAGTTTTCTCTTGGATTCATCTATTGCTTTCATGTTGAGCTCTACCTCTACAACTTTATTTTTCTCCTTTTCCTCCTCTTACAACTTTTATGCATGCTCTTCTTCCTTTTTTGTTAATCAAACATAAAAACATTATCTTTTTTGGTATTAACAAGAGTGTGTGTCATTAGGTCAGTGTATGCCTTGGTTTTACTTGCTTGTTGTTTTTCCACTTAGCCTTCTATTTCTATAAGGCTTCATCTTCTTTCTTCTTCTTTTTAGCTTCATCAGCTTGCTACTATGTGAGAGTGGAATCCTCCAGAGCCTTCTTTACCTATGTCACTACATCTTATTTTTACTTATCTTCTTATGCCTTGGCCTTAGAAATGATCATAACATATTTATTCATATGCTCTTTATCCATCTTATTTTTGTGCACATCATACACTTGCTTTGCTACATTGGTAGCTTATTGTGCCTTCTTTACCTCCTCGAGGAAATTAGACCATGTTGACCATCTATGTGATGTTATTTGGTATCCAATGTTTCCAAAAAATATTTCCTTCTCCTTTAAAGGTTATCATATGGTTTGGAAGGTTTATTTAGCCTCATGGATGGTGTTAGGCATTTGTAGGGTTTAGGCTCAGTTTTAGGCCTAATGGGCCTAACAATATTTTCTATATATTTGACCCTTATAAGGATTTATAGTGACTATAAGTCATTTTATATCTCTATTTACCTTTATTACAATCTTTTAAAACATCTCACAATCATTCAGCATTGTTTCCTTCATCCATTTCACTCCTTTCATACCAAACTGCAAGTTATCTTGTTCATAGAGTGCGCTATCTAAGATAAAATAGAGGGAATCTACCCTATTTACATAGTAAAAGTAGGACTATAGAGGAATATATTTTGTCATATTTATTTCCTACACAAATATTCATAACTTGATCATTCTGAAAAATCCTCTAAACCTTCAAGTTTGTTAAAACTAGCTCACTAGGTCTGTATACTTTGCAGGATTTTGGTTGACTATAGATTGAGGTATGAAACTTATTTTTACATAACTCTATTTTATAGTTATAATATAAAGAAAAATTGTATTACTATTATAATAATGTATCTAACATGATCATCCATCTTGTATCACTACACACTAAACCAACCTGCACCTCTTGTATATCTACACTAGTCTGCTGACTACGTCACCTATAAGTACTTATTTGGAGAATAAATAATCCTCTAGGTGGAAATTTTATTATTTAAAACTATGATCCATTCCCTTGGTTTCATATTGAATTTATAAAGGACCATTCCATAGTTATATTAACTCACTTTTTTCCCACCATGAGACCATACAACCATTCTCACCATCAACACACCTAAATTGAAAGTTATAGATTCATGTAGGCTCAAGTGGGACTGTGTTTACTTAGTGTTGTTAGTGAAAAATTGATGGAATTAGAAACTCATTTTTATTATCTATTCTTAACCAAATCTACCTATTATCATGTTTACATGCTACTACTATGTCCAAACTACAACAATGGAGTCATAACACCTACTCAAGACCTCATAGAGTTTATTCACAAGATAACATTGTATAGGGCAAAATACTATTTTGGAGATATTGAGGTAATGATTTATCATTTTTTAACCTTCAATTATAACTATATATTACTACCTAGAAGGATGATTATGACTATATACAAGACCTTTTAGGTTTTAGACTATACTCTAAAACCTCTAATTGAAATCTTAGTGACTCTAAAGATCCAAACTCGTGAATCTCTCTCTTGAAGGAAAAAATCTCATCTTGACTATAGGTCACTATCAAGAAAATTGATTATATATAATCTTGGATCATCTTTAATAATTAACCTCCAAACTCTTTTCAATCTTCAATCCATAGTATTTTTACCTTGAGAACCTCATCAAAACCTGTTGAAAGCTCAATCTTCATCAGAACCTATTGAAAGCCTATTTCTACTTAACTGTAGATGACAGTCATAAAGAGATATGATATGAATATATATATTATGACTATTTTTTAGGCCTTCTCTCTATTATTTTGGGTATTTCAATGGCTATACCATATTTATCATGTTACATGAGATCTTCTGAGTGTGTAGAGGTTTCAAACACATCTGTACCCTTACCTAAGCACTATCACATAGTCCTATAGGTGATTGTTATAGGTTACTTGACTATGTTTGTGATTTAGGCCTAATACTTAAACAATGAAATTTTTGAGATCAAAACCTCTGTGAATAAACCAATCACCATTCTTCAATAAGTTAGAACCAGTGTACTACCTTAGACTTTGTGAGAGGACAACGCACTACACCTTAAAATAAAATCTACACACAATTGATAGTTATCCATATCTAACATAATAATGTGATGTTGTATATATATTCACATTCACACATTCCAACATAGATGATAACAACATGGAAAGGAAGATAAAATATGCAAATACACATACAACTCTTGGAATCAACAAACAACTACAAACATATAAGAAAACCAAAGGCCATATGGATGAGCAGGAAGTTTGAAGTCACTAACATTATTAAGGATGGTTCATGAAGCACATACCATCAAAATGCAAACCATGAATATGGAATAGGATCTTATAGAGACTACCTTCAACCCTCAATTGCATTCAAACCAAATCTCATCCTCTTATCCATACTAAAAGTAAACCAGGTAAGTTTTTTGACCTTGCCTAAGAGAGCAATGAAGGAGATATACCATTTTTGCCAAATTTTAACCTGTCATAACTTCTTAAGCATATAAATGGACTATGGGGATCTTAAGGGACACTCATGAGCTTTCCCATGTGCTAAGTGTATCTTTCATACCATACAACTACCTTTAACTACCTGAAACTATTGTCATCTTCTTGAATCCATGTTGAACCTAATTTTTTTTAGTTTCAAACCAACTCCTGACACTCAAATGACACCTTGTACATTGGATATTCATTTAACACACTTTTACTTTATTAGGAAATTTTACATTTCACAAAGGTGGAAAAAAAGGTGACATAAGGGAAATATTAAGACATGACACATATGGAAAAGGTGAAACATACAATATGACCCTTAAAAATAACCATATGAGACCCTATAGGAATTTTGACTAAATAGAGGGTTGACTTATTTGACTAGGGGGTAAAATTATTCAACACTTCTTATGGAGATGGATTACCATGATAGAGACATGTGGAATAATCTTAGATCCTAGAGACTTGGAAGCTCAGAACCATTAACACATCAGAACACAAGGATATTAAATTTGATGATAAATAAATGAAGTTTCCATGTATCCAATATTAACAAGAATATGTTGGGTGACATGTTTTTGGAGCTTGGGAGGCTTTGGGGATTGAAATAATTAACCTTTTATAATCATCCAAAACTCTGAATGATATGAAAGTAACACATGTCACAACTAAATCAAATCCTTCTTATGGGCCCAATTGGAGGAAATCAATGGTCTTTGTCTATTAATACTATAATTAAAATATATATACTAGGACATGGAAATATTAGATCCATTAGTTTTTAAATAATAAAAAAGTAAAAATTGTGAGAATCCAAGGTTCAAATTGACTTATGATACTAGTTTAATCTAAAAGTTTTACAAATTGACCTCGAACAATGTTATGTTTTCTAGAAATAACCCTTATGACAAATGCATGATACCCTAGTCATAGATATTTAGGCTCATAACTCCCCAAGTAGGTGTTTTCTTACAATGGGTCCCTATTTTTAAATTATTTAAAATGGGGTGTGTATGTTTGGACACAAAAAATGGTGACTCATAAGGGAAAACACTCTTAAGTATTTTGAGAACTCAGAATTTTAGAAATATATTATGACAAATCTTTAGTCTTATTAAATAAAGAATAAGGAAATCCAACTTATAGAACAAAATTTTACTTCCTAATGCAACATATTAACCTTCCAATTCCTTTGATTAGTGTGGGATTTAGTGAAATTAATTTTCCTTGGTCATGAATATTTTGACAAAGAACTGAATAAACATTGTAGGTTTCATTTTTACTTTTGACCTTACAACCAATGAAAAAATAGAACCTGGGCATTGCTCTAATACCATCTAAGAATCCACATCCCTGACAGAGATACCTTTAGTTCTACTCAAAGCCTTTTTCTATTGTTAGGCAAACATACATAGCTCTAATAGAGTTTACTTGAATCACCTATCCTCCATCAGTTTTATACTTTTTTATCATAGATAGAGGAAGTTTGGGAACCACTTTCATCTAGATGTATAAAAAAATAAAAAATTGCTTGTCAATATGTCCCTGTCAGTATGTATTTTCCCCTCTATTTATCATCTCCTATCCAAGTTTTAGATTATGATGGTGCAGTGCATATTTGAAAATAGGAAGCTTTTTTAAAATTTGCATTAATATATCAAAGCAAGTAATAAAGTCTAAGTAAGCCTATTTAATCTAAATAAAACCAAAATTTAGTCATAATATTATTATGATCCCACCTTTTTTATAATATATTCTATTTTTAAGACATTGTTAAACTGATTATTAGTTGTTATTTCAGTTGGACTATATGTAGTAGTATTGGGATGCACGTTTAATTCTATACCTAATGATTTCATGGACATATTACTAAAGTTGATGGCATTATGAATCTATAAATATTTATCAATTTTTTATATGGTATGATTGATGTCCTTTTTAGTGGTTGTAGGTTCTATCTATGAGCTAGGTAGATGTTGGAGGCTATACTCCCAAGACCAAGGGAATTTTGAGCAAGTCAGACATGTTCAAAAGGTATACTTATTTGGTTTTGTTTTCTATCCTTCAAACATTTTAATTGGTTGTTATGATTTTTGATTATCAACTTTGGTCCTTGTACTTATTGATTGCTATTATACTTCACCTTATTACTTTTGGTGTACCTTATCCTTGTTGAATGTCATTATTTATCATTACTTATCATTATTGTTATTGCAACCACATTCTTTATTCCACCTTATGCCAGCTTCAATTTATTCCTTCATGAAGAACCTCATTATTTTCTACACACATAAGTGGATCTTATTTAGCTATGCAAACACATTACTTAAGACCTACCTAAACCTACCTTTGACACCCCATTTCCTTGGTTTAACCCTTTGATCCTATTACACCTTATACTAAGGTGGTGGCGTGTTATTTAAACATCTTGCTTATATTTTTGCATTGACTTTGTGTTAATATGGTTTATTTAAATTTTAAATATTCTATTTAAATCAACTTACATCAATTACAATCAATTTTTAATGTCAT